>JAKGGE010000353.1:0-10984 GCA_023748175.1 Hoolock leuconedys
TTCCCCAATATGGAGTCAACAGCAGTGTATTTTCACAAATCTATACGTGCTCCATAATCAATTAATGTTTAAGTAGGCTGTATGGTTTACAGAGGATGCCAGCCTGTACCAGTAATATTAATAATAGAAGGGTATGGTGTGTGTGTCTTTACTCAAATTCTATACTTAAGGTGCTCGTGCTTGAAAGTAAGATCAGAATGGAATGTTGAGAGCTTAGGGTCAACTAGGAAAAAGATCTAAGCACTGAAGAAACACCTCTAGAGTCGACAGCACCAACAGATGATGGATGAACACTAGCTAAAAGAAAAGAGTATTTAGTAGCAAAAAGGGAGACAATGTCCTGAGGAGTTATTAACAGTCTAATTTCCTTATCCCCTACCACCCTATTGTTTGCAAACTGACATTGCTTTATCTAATTCCAGAAACACAGGATCTAGCTGCTGCTGATAGAAACAGCCCTGCCCTGTCTGTCTCTAATGCAGAGTGTTGCTTGATATGATTCTGCCTATCTTCTGTTTCAACCTTGCTCTCAGGCTTAGTTCAAACTTTAACCTAACTCCTATTCTTACGAACATGTCTACCACCGGTCCTGTCTTGCTTGCCCAAAGTCTCGCTACTAAAACTTGAAACTTACCTCTTCACCTCATTCTGCATTTAGGGCTTCTCATACTTTGTCTCACAAAATAAAGAATAGATCGATCCCACTGACAACAAGAACAGACTGCTGGCAACTAAGGCTGCTTCCACTTAATTCCTAAACCGGTGCTACTCAGACCGAAACCATAAAAGTCAAGATACCGACCGAGCTAGTTTACCTTAACAATAATGAATCAACCCTAAAATAGGAGAAAAAAATACAGAAATTCCACTAGTGCTGACAAGGACTACTACTTAAAGAAACAGGACTACCAAAGGGATAAACTAACTACTACTTATGAAACAGGACCACTACTAATAGTTCTTAGAGAGCAAGCTGCTGGCTCTGCTCTGGTCGATGAAACTGCAGTGATAGTTTCGTCTACAGGTTAAGAAGAAAGAGATGTTACCAGTTGACAATGCCTATCATGCCCGCTCATTCAGATGTTTCTTACCCTGGATCACAAACTGCTTCAACAGCTTCGGTAACTCTTTAACTCCTTCGCAGCGCCTACTACACTTGTTCAGATCTTTGCCAACTTCATAACTGTACTGTCTTCAGGAGTCCTGTACTGTATTAGGGTGACTGCAATCTATGATACCTATAGCTAAATCCTCTTGTCCGCTTGTTGGGATTAAAGATATTCTACTTCTTATCCATATACCTCGAGGCAACGATACCTTAATCCGGCTCATCGACCTATCCTCGAAGTAACTTAGATATCCTCCATGGCTCGTAAAACTAACCTCACTCTGGTAGGCTCCTATAATACAATCATCTAGTCTCCTATAATATAATATAATATAGAAAGAGCATCCGACATACAAGAAACTACAGTTGGTTATCCATCTCATCATACTCTGTAAGTAAACAAATACTTCTTGAAACAATAAATACGAATACAGCTGTAGGGAAGGGTTGCATAAGCATATTCCTCAACTGGATCATAATTAGGGGTTAATAAGAGAGATGATAGATGGCCAGGGTGAAGAATCAGTGAAATCAGTTCTATCACATATATTCTATTTTTGAGAATTATATTATCTCATCTCACCTCTTGCACCCAACAAACACAGATGCAACTAGGGGCCAAGTAGAAAATGAAGACAAACAACTAGACAAGTTACTACCTCAGGCGCATCTCATCTCTTGGATCTCTTCCTACAGGTCATTTGCCAGAAGGAGTCTACTGGAGAAAAGTCACTAACCTGGTGCTGTATCGCACCTGGAGTTCAATTACTTAATAATAGGCTAAAGCATTAAAGCAGTAGTTACTTGGGTAGCCGGGGCGCTAGTTCAATTCTGACTTTCTGAGAAAGGATACTCTGTCCTCTAGGCTAATGCATTCATAGCTTTGTAGCCTAGCTCTTCGAGGGAAGGTTCACAAGGTGAAATCAAAGAGATCCAGAACAGAACGGAAGGAAGGAAGGAATGTGCCCTTGCACAGGGGAGGAAAAGCAGGGGGAGCTAGGCAGCCCTACGAAGACAGCCTTACCTTTGCAATGCTAAAATAAACACACAGGGGAAGAAACGATTGAACAGATAAGAAGTGCTGAAAGCAAAAAGTGTATATTGAAGTATAGAACTCAGCAAGCAACAGACACAAACAAACTAGTAAACGAGCTAGGGAACAAACGGATCTTAAGCCGCCCTTACTAATAGTGCCTCAGATGGAGCTGGTAAAGGAGAAATCCCTGTGTGTTCAGTGTCTTTACTGAGTTCTATACCAAGTGTCAAATCTTCTCCTCCAATAAAATAAGAAAATCAAGTCTTAAAGAGAGTCCAGACTCATTTATAGCATTTGATTGCCAGCACACTATAGATAAATTCTGTAAAACTACCTCTCACACAGTGGCTACCGCGACACCAATTACTTAAGGGCAGTACCGAAGTCAAACAAGTACCCGGCAACCCGAAACAATACTTGAAACTATACTTTCTACTGCGGAATATCCTTTACCTATCCAAGACTCCCTTTTACTTCTTATCCAGTATCTTCTCTTACTGCAACACCGGATACCACACCGCTTCTGATCGAGTATACTTTCTTGGTACTGAGAACTCATTAGTTATGCTCTCAGAAGTTATTCATCATCCTGCTGAGTTCATCTTATTTCTCCCGTTACACTTGGAGGAGTTGTTTCCCATAGCTCCAAAACTGTAATGACTTATGGGAAAACTTCCCCTGTGAACAACCCAATCTTGCTTTGCTAGTTGCGAGTCCAATCTAGAACTCAATTCCTGACTATAAGAATCAAATCCAATACTAAGAAGAATGAGACCGGTGTCTATAAGGGCTCGAGCCCATACCAACAAACTTATACCCATAATACTTGAAACAGTAACTCATTCTTTTATATAAGTGATTCCACTCGGGATGAAACAGATTCCACACTTGATGAAACAGATTCCACTCGGGGTTAAGACCTCTTTGGGGCATGAAGCACCATGGGCCTCTCTCCTATGGCAACTCGGGAATCAAATACCTGGGACTTTGGTCTGGCAACACTATGCAACTGCTTATTATCGAACAGCAACTAGCACCTACGGAACTTGGCTTGCCAGAAGCTCATCTCGTATTACCAAACCCGCTGAAATCTCTCTTTTCATCTGACTTACTTTACTGTCACAAGGCTTCTCTCATATATACAACAAATAGAGTTCTAACTTCTGCTCGAACTAACTTAGCCTGCTTTGCTTCTATTTTATAAGATGAAACTGGGGATATTCCACAAAGTGCAAACTATCATCGAACTATAAAGACCTAGGCTCAGAATTATACAAGTCCAGTAGGATGGATCTAGCGCATATAGTAATGGAAAGCGAGTTGACAGTTACATTTACCTTAAACTTCAAGTGCGGGCCCTTATTGTAGTTACAATCAATCAGTGCAGGGCAATCCATCTGGCATTCTTTTCGTTTCCTATGTTTATGGCGGTAGGGCTTCTGCTTCTCCTCTTATGTGGAATCTACTATTTCCGCTGGGAAACTGTCCTTCTGGTCCAAGTAAGGGGAGGAATCCCCTCAGTAGCAGAAAGAGAGATATTATTGTTTTGAAGAAGAAAGTCGAGTGCACCAAAAGGAAGAAAATCAAATAAACTAGATAAACCAGATATGCCATTTGTTCCTGGGTTTCCCATACCATTTCTATACTCAATTCTGTATTGATCCTTATATACGAGAACGGATGAAACAAGAACGAACTGGCAATTCTCCACTAAGTAACTGAATGAAACTAGAAACACCTGATCCACATCCTTCTCTATCCAGCTTAATACCCTATGTTTCAAATCAACTCTCGCAATCACAGGGCGGGACATTCAAGTGAACAGTAAGTCTTATCTGACCCTACTAACAGCAGCTTGATCAACTGTAGTCCATGGAATTCCCCATATTGTCCTGTACCGGGTCAACAAATACAGAATTCAATCCGAGAAAATAAGACAAAGAGAGGGGAGACAAGAGCTTCAGCAGGACAGGAGAGGAGAGGAGCCGAGTTAAGCACAAAAGAATACTTAGGCGACAGATAGAGCAGGTGAGGAAGTAGGTAAGAATACAGGATTGTTAAAAACAGGCAGGACTTGCTTTGGACCTGTATTGTTGATGCATAAAGGAGCTCCCGAAACAGGTTTCATCCCTAGTTTCATTGCCCTAGTTTCATTGCCAGGAATGCGGGGGTATAGAATCCAATTCTGCCAAGCTTAGTAGCCAAGTCGACTTCCCTGACCTCTCCTTTCACTTGAAGACAAAGCAACACTTGTTTCGAGCCACGAGTCCAACACCAAGATGTCTCTCCTCTGTATAATGGCTTTTTCTATATGAGACTTCCCACTTGTTTGTGTATTCTACTGGACCTTTAACAGCTTCTTTACTTGTCACTGAAGATTAACAAATAATTCCCACAGCTTTTCCTGATGAGGAAGTACTTTTATTCTTTCTCTTCACTTTACTACCGAATCTCTACAACTTTGAACTACAGGAATTCCACGACAAGGGAGCCACAGCCTACTTCACTTCGGCTTCACTTATCCTTCTGCTGCTGACTTTTGTAACTAATCCAGCTCCATCCTCAGCTTGATACTTTTATTAATATCAAATCAAGCATCTGATCTTGCTACCCGGATTGTTCATTGCTTTTCACCAGATTGAATCAAAATATGTACCTTATTCGTATGATAGAAAGAAGTAAACAAACAGCATCCTATATTATGCCTACGAGGCTAAGGCCGAGAGCAGATGATATTTGACTCTAACACCAATAACTGAAGGAAGCAGAATCCACTGATGCAACTGGAAAGAATTCTTGTTCCCCGCTGCTCTGTTCTGTAGAATAGATTCCATTCAGGTAACCAACCACCCTATAGTCTAGTGCTCTGAACCAACCTAAGTGCTATTAAAACGAAAATTAGACTCTCAACAGAATATTAGAATGAGGATCGAGGTATGGTATGATAGAAGCAAAAGCAGTAGTAGGTGAAAACAAGAACTCCCTCTGAACTTCTTATAATGCATGTGTCCTTATCTTGGATTTGCTTGTTGAAGAGAGGATCGGCACCCAAGGCACCTTAATAACTATAGAGTGAAAAAGTTACCTTATTCTAGTCACTCACTTAATTCACTAACTAGCTAACACACTTACTTGTTCCGTCGCTTCAATTAGTTCTGTCGATATAATTGGAGTAAAAACACTCTATTCCGGACTGCCAAACTGTAGTAAGCTATAGTATTTTGCTTGTGTTGCTTCTTCCCGCAGCATTGCTCTTCACAGCTTACTCTAACCTTGAATCTATCATCAGCCCAGACTCTAACCTTGAATCTATCATCCAGCTAGGCCACCGCTATCAGCTAGACCATAGTACTTTTGTTCTTGCCCGGCGCTTTAAAAGAGAGAAAGGTGACCTAACATTCCACTCGAAACTCACTTGCTAACACACTAAGGCACAAAGTAAGTAAGCTAACAGGGGCGAACTCAAAACAAAAGCAACGCGTAATGGCAAATAGAAAACTCTAGCGTTCATCATCTAATATAGACAAAAAGTCAACAAGAAGCATAAAAAGGTAAACAATCAGCATCGCTTGTTTGAGAGTGTTAGTCACCAGGTTTAGTCTAAAGTCAGTAGCACAAATTAAGGGGTCAGCGAAGAAACAGTGCAATTCCATTCAGTCTTAGAGATCATATAGGAGTCTCCTTCTTTCTGTTCTTAGAGTCTCTTTGGGTGCTTTAGAAAGGCAAGGCAAAGGTTCAGAGGGTTTAGCCTATAAAGATAGTTTGATTAAAGGCTTACCGTTAGCAGGCCAACGTATATTAAGCTAAGCGCTTACGGAGAGGAGTGTAGTGTAGTGGGCATGAGATTCGAGATGAGTTGTTGATTTCCTTGGTGTGTTGTGAGTTGAGCCTTGTTTGTTGTGAGTGGAGTCAGAAGAAATTCCAGGGGTCCCCTACAGCTCTTTGTCAAGTGTTTTCGAGCTACGCCGACAGAGTTGAGATCCTCAGATATAGAAGCCTAAGCTGGATCAGGGTATTGTATCATAAAAGTCATTATTGGGGAAGAGTTTTGGTGCCGTTAAGTCAAAAGCCGAAGATAGAAAGATCCAGTTGCTGGATAAGAGAATTATTTCTCGGCGTCGGGGAAAGTGGTTGATTGTTGACAGTCCTGTTTCTTTGGAGTGCATCTTCATAGCTTAAGTAAGCAGCAAGTGGTTCATAGGTGGAGTTGCCAGATGGTAGGGGTGGTGTATATGAACCCACGGAGCGGTAATTCCAGATCTATTCAGAAATTCCATGCCATTCCTGGAGTGAGTTTTCAAAGAGAAAGATCTATGATGCAACTTAATAAGCGATCAATTTGCTATATGATATATATTGGTCAAAAGGATAGGCGCATAGGTAGCTTTTAAGTCAGAGTTGCCGCTTTATCAGTGAGGGGTTCGGTTCATCACCTCTCAAGGAGAGCTCAGGTCAGAATCACATCATGGAACTTACATTCTTAAAGCAACACAATATGCTGCTGGAAGGGAATGAGTTGGCGCAGGAGCTGGAAATGATGTTTCAGAAATAGAGTATTGAGTTCAGGGAAAGAAGAAAGTACTGGTGATTGTGCCGCTGGAGCTCAGAAATAGTGTAGTTCTTTTGCAGTGTAAGTCTACGAGTCTAAGATAAGGGAAAGTCAGATGAGATCGCTGCAGCATTTTGAAAGTCAGCTTTGAGGTCGGTAATATCAATCTGTTTTAGAGCTGGTAGTGGCAGGCCGATAGAAGGTATAAGTCAGAGTTTGGTGAAAGCCCGCTCCGAGCAAGTAAGGTGTTGAGTAGTAATAAAGGTCAGGTTTTGTACTACTGGGTTTAGACTGAGTTCTTTGCCATTTGTTACTGGTTGAGAGCGCTGGACTGCGGATCGTCCATAGTCGTTGCTTGGCACTTATTCTATTTTGATGATATATTAATTCATTATGCTATTACTGAGCGACAAAAAGAGTAAAGGCGGGCTCCATATCGCTAGATAAAGGTGAAGCGCCAGCTCCACTATAGTAGTGATTGGTTGGATTACAAGAGAACCGCCAAAGATATGGTCTGTGTTAAGGCACTGCTCGATTCTCTCTTTTGAGTTTAGGTAGCGGGCAGCTTACTTTTAATACAATGCCAATTCCATTACGGAGCTTTAGAACCAAGTAAAAGTGTTCTATTAATTACAACTCCGCTGTTACTTATGCAGCCAATGACTTACTATGTTACTACAGACATCCACGTAGCGAGGCAACACTACATCGACCATTAGGCACATATGAAACAAAACCAAGCAAACCCGGGGAGACACAAACACACCATACACATGGCAAGGGAGACACAAACACACTAACCTAGAGCGGACACGCACTCGGGCTTATAGCTACCATGAACTAAGGTGGAAGCCAATACAATACTACTATATAAGGAATCACTACTGAGCAGATTAACTCTAGGCGCCCCGGAGAACAAGAAAGAAGAAAGCTATCCACTATCAAATTCCAAAAGGTCCAATTAAAGGAATTCCATACAGGTGCTGGATACCAAGCATAGCTCAACCACCGAGCAGTAGATATGAAAAATTACTGTTGACAAGAGAATCAGCCCAGTGCCTAACGAGGAAACGCTTCATACTGTTTGGGGAACTCAGTGAACTCAACTCGAGCCTGGCTTTCACTGTACTGCCTCTCACGAAACCACCTCCCTTGCCTTCGTTCTGAAACTATATACTTGCTTCTTGCTACCCTAAAGCTGCCTTCGTTCTGAAACTATATATACACTTTCTTGCTACCTAAGCTGCCTTGCCTATCTCTTATTCTTAATATAACCATCCCGGGTTCCTAGGTGAAGGTCAAGGTCTTGTTAACATCGGTTTCAACCTACGACTTACTTATTTGATTCTGAGATTGCTCGACATTAATTTCAGATATATACCATATTTGAAGACTTTTGGCTACTAGCACTCCTTTGGATTCCATACTGCTCTGCACTTTGATTAATCTGTGTGTGCTGGGTTGCTGAGTGCGACTACCTTAATCACTAGATCATTGCCTCTCTACTACTTGGATTTTGGTTCTATTTACTTTGTGTAGTACTTTAGTCTGCCCTTCCCGCTATATCATTCTTCACTACTGTGCGATAAGGGCGAAACCAGGGCTGGAAACTAGGGCTTTTCACTGGTACCCTCATAGACTGAAGCCGGTGCTTTGACTTTACTTTCACTGCTAATAGGAGAATAGGCAACTTTCTACATAGCTGGGTGTGGTTTCTCATCTCTGGTAAGATGGAATCAATCCGGGGTTTGAGGGGTAAGCTACTTGTTGCTAGTGGAAGTTTCACTCACACCCGACCTAATCCCACTTTCAATAGTCCAGGTATTATATAAGAATGAAGGTATAAAAATCCAATTTAGTTAGATTAGCCTGAGGAGAGAGGCTTCAGAGGCGGAGGAGGAGGTATACCTCACGTCAGAGACAAAAAGCATTCCTTCCCGCGTACTTTTACTATTAGATAGGGGCATCTCATTCTTTTCTCTTGGTCCGGTCAGATTTCTTACCTTTCGCCCAACACTGTAAACAACACTAGCTCGCCCTCTTGTTGATGATACAGAGTCGATACTAGGTTGCTTATTCAGTTTGTTCCTTGGAGCTGATGATCGGTTCCAGAAGAAACTTTTAACTGATCTTCCCACTTTAATAACTGAATATGATATTCTTTCTGGTATGCCTGCTTGGACCCTTGTTGAAAATAGACTATGTGTGTTCGGGGCTAGCAAGGACAGAATCAAACTCACAAGTGGGAAAGTCACTCTGATTATATATTCTCTATTGACTACTTGCTTCCACAAGCAAGCGTCTCTCCTCTGGCCCATAAGTGAAGTTCAGAAGTGACCTCGAGGAAAGGTATCTGTACTAGCAGGACTGAAACTCAACTTGATACTGGACCTGGCCCTGGACTTATAGTGCTTGTTTGCCCTTCTGACTTTCTGCTGAATGAGGCTCATCTGTAGTAGCTCTTGGCCCTGCTCCTGTTCCTGTACTTGTCTGCGTCGTTGCTTGGCCTATGTTTTTGTAGCAGTGTCTTGGCTCTTTCGATACAAATCTCTTTGGAAAGGGAGTTCTTTGATTTCCGAATTCGAAAGGCTTTTTCTCCAGCTGACTCCGCGGATGGAATAATTAAAGGTAAAGGGGGTGCGAGGACGCTAGCGTGCAACCATCTCCATTGTCCGGGGCTGTATGGTGTTTTTAGTGTATGTGGCCATCGGAACCCCTTATCTATCTCAGAAGCATGCTATAGTTCTTCTAGTTTGCAGAAGTGCATGGGCAGCCGGATGTCTTAAGTCCTTAGCTGTCTTTAAAATTCCATTCAGTGCTAAATCCTTTTGTTCAGGCATTAGTTCATACTTTCGAAAGAAAGGCTCGCCCTTCCACTCGAAGACGAAAGTAAGCTATACCTACCTATAAACCTTTTGTTTAGCTGTACAAATTTAGCTGTGCTAAGTGACCATGACCACCACCTTTATCAAAACCATTGAGTTTGATCCGTTCTGGAATCCTTTCCAAAAGCAGGTAGGGAATCTGCTCGTACCGAACCACAAGATCCCCATTATTGTATTTCCTAACCCGAGGGATTTCATGTCTATCGCTTTTGTGCCAACCTTTGTTTGAGCCTAAATCTTCTCCTGGCGGCTTTGCCTTACCCCCGACTTCTCTCAGCCAGTTTACATCATTTTGTCTGCAGATCTCGAGGGTGTACTTTATTTAGGGACTTCTCTCTTTGTAGTTTGACATATGAAACTGAATTACGTCTATCTTATCCTGTTTCCGAACTGTGGGTATGTTTTGACCATGTGACTTTGACTATCCTTATATAGTAGTAAGTCTGTCTCACTTTTCTCACTTATTCGGTCAGTTGCTGTCTTCCTCCTCATTATGCTATCTTTAGCAACTTGAGAGGCAACCAAAGCATTGCATGGGAATAACTAATGAAAGGATGACAGGTGTTAGCATTGTTGTTGATAGCCCTACCACAGCTACTGGGGCGAATAAACTCTACACGATGGAACATGGACATTGTTAATAGGGCTTGGCATTATGGGAAGAGGAGACTACCAAAGACGCTTACAATACTAAGTCTAACAACTATCTATTGCAACCAACCAGAAGAAATGGCTAACAGTGGAGACTCGTCTTGGCTGTAAACCCTGTGACTTTACCCAGACAGTCCTGTACCTTCGTGGTGTTAGCCCTTTTCACCAGCGCTTAAGACAGGCAGAAGTTTGGATTCTAGACAAGATAGAGAATTTTATTTTTTTTGAGACAGAGTTTCATTCTTACAGTTAGGTTGGAGTGTAATGGTTCTGACCTCAGCTCACTGCAGCCCTGCCTCTCTAGATCTGCTATTCTCCTGCCCTCAGCCTCCGAAAGAGCTGTAATTATATGCCTGCACCGGCTAATTTTTTTTGTATTTTGGTAGAGATATGCCTTGCCATGTTGGCCAGGCTGGTCTCTCAACTCCTGGACTCACGTGATCCACCCCTCCCTGCCTCCCAAAGTGCTGGGATGGGCAGGTGTGAGCCACCTCACCTGTCCCTCAAATAAGATAAAATTCCAGATAGGACAGGAGGCAAAAAATTCTAAATTTACATCCACTCTTTCTTTTAACTCTTGTTTTTTGAACTCCTCCCCAAGTTTTGTATGTCATCTTGACTGAAGTGAGAGAACTGTACTTATGTCATCACCCGCCTTTCCTCTGTGCCGAGCTCACACACAAACTCCTGCCATGAAAGCTTTTATTTGGTTGGTGATAGTTAAAATCAGTTTTAGAATTTAAAAAAAAGTTGTC
>JAKGGE010000414.1:0-10020 GCA_023748175.1 Hoolock leuconedys
GAGACAGAGTTTCATTCTTACAGTTAGGTTGGAGTGTAATGGTTCTGACCTCAGCTCACTGCAGCCCTGCCTCTCTAGATCTGCTATTCTCCTGCCCTCAGCCTCCGAAAGAGCTGTAATTATATGCCTGCACCGGCTAATTTTTTTTGTATTTTGGTAGAGATATGCCTTGCCATGTTGGCCAGGCTGGTCTCTCAACTCCTGGCCTCAGGTGATCCACCCCTCCCTGCCTCCCAAAGTGCTGGGATGGGCAGGTGTGAGCCACCTCACCTGTCCCTCAAATAAGATAAAATTCCAGATAGGACAGGAGGCAAAAAATTCTAAATTTACATCCACTCTTTCTTTTAACTCTTGTTTTTTGAACTCCTCCCCAAGTTTTGTATGTCATCTTGACTGAAGTGAGAGAACTGTACTTATGTCATCACCCGCCTTTCCTCTGTGCCGAGCTCACACACAAACTCCTGCCATGAAAGCTTTTATTTGGTTGGTGATAGTTAAAATCAGTTTTAGAATTTAAAAAAAAGTTGTCTTGGGCTGGTACAGTGGTATGGTTCTGAGGGATTAATTTTATATACACACATATAAACACCACACACACATTTGAGTTCTCTCGAATGGGCGTTACTACATTTTACAAAGGAATAAGTAATTTCATAGATTCTATATCAATATTAAATCTTTGCTGGATGCAGAGGCTGATGCCTGTACTTGTGCACTTTGGGAGGCTGACACAGTTAAGAGATCACTTGAGCCCAGAAGTTTAAGACCAGCCTAGTAAACAGAAGAGACCCCTGTCTCTACAAAAAAAATACAAAAAATTAGTTGAGCATGTTGGTATTACACCTGTAGTCCCAGCTACCAGGAGGCTGAGGTGGGAGGATCTATGAGCCCAGAGGCTTGAGCTGCAGCAGCCATGATCTTTACCACCTCCTGCACCTGGCAGCCTGGGTGTTCCAGAGAGAGGTTCTGGCTCCCTCAAAAATAACAAATAAATAAAAGTTCTCTTTACAGTACCAATGGCTCATGCCTGTAATCCCAGCACTTGGGAGGCTGAGGTGGGCTTTGGATCACAAGGTCAAGAGCCCGAGATCAGTCGGCCACCAGGGAAACCCTGTCTGTACTCAAAAATACAAAAAATAGCTTTGGAGGTTGGTATGGGTAGTCTGTAACACCAGCTGGCCCGGGAGGCTATAGTGAGAATCACTAAACCAGGAGGCAGAGGTTGCAGTGAGCTGAGATTGCACCATTGCACCCAGCCCGGTGACAGTGTAAGACTCCATCTCCCCAAAAAAAAAAAAAAAACAAAGCTCTCTTTCTCTCTGCAGCCTGTAGGTCTTATAACCGAAATTCTGAGCTGCAAGAATTACTGCTCTAATGATCGTTAATCTAAATATAAGAACCGAAACTATAAAACGCTTAGAAGAAAAATGTGTGGTTTAAATATTCATGAACTTGGATTTGCAGGTTTCTAAATATGACTCAAAGTGCAAAAAGAACAAATAGATAAATTGACTTATTAAATTAATTTTTTTTTTTTTTTTGGTGAGATGGAGTCTCCTTATTGCCCAGGCTGGAGTCAGGCACCATCTTGTCTCACTGCAACCCCTGCCTCCGGTTCAGCACCGTCTCTAGTCTCCCAAGTAGTTAGACTACAGGCGGCACCACCACGCTTCAGCTAATTTTGTATTATTAGAAAAGAGACTGGTTTCAATACATTGGCCAGGGTTGGTCTCCTTTAACTCCTGACCCGTGATTCACCCAATCGGCCTCCTGCCACTCATGGCCAGCCATCGCCTCGGCCCTTAAAATTAAACATCATTTTTAAAGTTTTATTTTTTGAGACAGGGTCTCATCATGTTGCTCCAGGCTGAAAGTACAGTGGGAAAAGGACATGGTTCGCTGTAGTTTCAACCTCTCTAGATCTCATACTCCTTTCCACTCAGTTTCTGAGTAGCTGGGACTACAGGCATGTGCCACCACATCCTACCAAGTTTTGTGGTTTTTTTGTATTATAGAAATGGGGGCCAGGCACGGTGCTTTACTCCTGTAATCCCAACACTTTGGGAGGCCGGGCGGTGAGCCAGATCACTTGAGGTCAGGAGTTTTAATCAGTTCACAACATGTGAAACCCCTCTCTACTAAAAACTACAAAATTATTGGCATGGCACGCCCCGTAATCCCAACCACTTGAGAGGCCGAGGAGAGAATCTCTGAGTCTGGGTGTGGAGGTTGCAGTGAGTCGAGACCAAAGCACTGCACCCCAGCCTGGGTTGGACAGGAAGAGTCTCATCCCAAAAAAATAAAAAGAAAGAAAGAAAAGAGAGCCACCATGTTGCCTAGACTGGTCTTGAATTCTGGCTCAAGAACTCCTGTCTGCCTCAGCCTCCCAAAGTGCTGGGATTACAGGTGTGAGCCACTGCACTGGCCAAAATTAAAAACTTCTATGTTTCAAAGGACATCATTAAGAAAGTGAAAAGACAACCTGGCCAGAATGGGATTAAATATCGCGTAAATTGTGTATGTCTGTTAAGGGTCTAGTATTTAGTATACGTAAAGAACTATCACATGCATAAGAAAAGCAAATAACTAATTCTGAACAATGGCAGGCTAAGACCTGTAACCCAGCACTTGCCGCATGATCAGGTCAGGAGATCGACCATCCCACAATATGTAGGAACCCTGTCTCTACTAAAAATACAAAAAATTAGCTGGGTGTGGTATGGGTGCCTGTAGTCCCAGCTACCTCGGGAGGCTGAGGCAGGAGAATGGTTGAACCCAGGAGGTTGCAGTTGCAGGAGTAGATTGCACCCACTGCACTCCAGTCTGGCTGAAGGAGTTTAGACCTCCATCCCAAAAAAAAAAAAAAAAGGCAAAAGAATTTAAAGCATATGCCTTCCAAAGAAATGTCAAATGGCCAAATAAACACATGAAAGGTGTTAAACATCATTATTCAGGGGAAATGCAAATAAAACTCACAGGAGAGGCCAGGTGTGGCGGCTCACTGCCCGTAACCTGCAGCACCTTGGAGACCGAGTGCAGGAAGACCACCTGAGCCCAGAAGTTAGAGACCAGCCCGGGCAAGCATAGGAGACAGGCTGTGTGGTTTGTGCCTGTAGTCTAGCCAGCCCATAGCCGAGGTGGGAGGAGATCTGGATTGAGCCTGAGCCGCAGTGACAGGCCACCCAGCCCAAGCAAGGTATGAACCGTCCCCCAAAATAACAATGACAATAATGAGACACCAATCAACCACCAGAACGACCACAATAATCCAAAGTACCTCAACCAAAAAAAACCCTTAAACAAGTCCCCAACAACTGTTACAGAGGATGTGGAGAAATGGAACCCTTATAGGTTCCAATGACAGGATGTAAAATGGTGCTGTATGCTGTGGGAAATGTCTGGCACCTCAAAAGTTAAACATACGTTATATAACACAGCCATGACACATATGCCATGTGGACACATATGGACACATATAAAACAGAGCAAGACCTAAATGTAGATCAGCTGGATGAATGGCAAAATAATATGTGGTCCAGCTAGGCGTGGAAAAGGTCACACCTGTAATCCTAGCACTTCAGGGAGGCCGAGGCAGGTGGGATCACCTGAGGTCGGAAGTTCAAGACCAGCTGACCAACAAGGAGAAACCCCATCTCTACCAAAAATACAAAGAAGGAGTACGCCTGCATCTCCAGCTACTTGGGAGGCTAAGGCAGGAGAACTGCTTGAACCCGGGAGGCAGAGGTTGCAGTGAGCCGAGCTCATGCCATTGCATTCCAGCCTGGGCAATAAGAGCGAAACTTTGTCTCAAAAAAAACACAAAAAAACAAAACAGATACAAAAACCAGTATGTGGTCCATCTGTACAATGGAGTATTATTCAACCATAAGAAGGAATGAAGTATAGATTTATGCTGCAACATGGTAAACCTTAAAAACACTATGCCGAGTGAAAGAAGCTAATGAAGATCATATATTGCGTGATCCCACGAGAAGGAAATGTTCAACAGGAAATCCATAGAGATAGAAAAGAGATAAGTCAGTTTCTAGGAGATGGGGTAAGGTACTGGGAATGACTGTTAGGTACAGGTTCCTAGTGACAGAAAATGTTCTGGAATTAGTGTAGATGGTTGCAAATGTGAATACACTAAACTACTGAATGCCACTTTGAAATGGTAAACTGTGGCTATGTGAATTTTAACCTCACTAAAAAAAATTACAGGCCGAAGTGGCGCTCAAAGCCCATCCCAGGCTTTGGGAGGCCGAGGCGGTAAACAGCCTGGCCAACATGGCGAAAAAACCTACCCCATTAAAAAAAAACAAAATTGGCTAAGGAAGCAGGCTACGCCTGTAATCCCAGCTACTGGGGAGGCTGAGGCACGAATTATTTGACCAGGAAGCTGGAGGTTGCAGTGAGCCAAGATCACACCCACTGCCCTCCCAGCCTGGCCAACAGAACGACTGTCTTGAAAAAAAAAAAGATAAATTTTTAATGATGGTCTATCATTATCCATCCAACAAACATAAAAGGAAACCGTTTCCAATCACACACTGACACTAAATGTGTGGGTTTTCCACACTAAGCAGTGTCTCCAAAGCTCTGATAAACTAAAAGTCCGCAACTGCCCCTGGGCACTGCCATCAACTGATCATAAGACTGCTTGAGCAGTTGATTGAGAGGGAAAGATTCTGAGTTCTGTAGGGTATAACACTTTGAAATGTCCACTAAACATCCAAATGGGATATGTCATGTGGAGGCTGGAGCCCAGGTTAGAGGCTGTCTGAGTCACTGGGGATAAAACCTTGGGAGTTGTTATAAATGATAGCCGCATTGGTCAGAGTCCAATTAGGGAAAGAGAAGCCACAGCTACTTGAACAGGAAAAGTGTACATAGGGAATTGTTAATTGCAACAGGGAAGTCGAAAATCCAGGCACACAGACTAGTAGGAAGTATAGGAGGAACAGCCACTGGGTCTAGCTGAGGTAGCTAACTCAGGAGAGTCCCTCCCCCCCCCAGTGCCCTGCCCTGCGTCCCCCATCAGAGGAACCCAGCCATGGCCCCTCTGCTTGCTCTGTGGGGAGTAGTCAACGTGCTGCCACCACTGAACCACAGCCACTTCCTTAGGTGCTGGGGAAAGGGAGCTGCGTCTGGAGAAGAGTTACCTATACTGCACTGCTCTGGAGCTGGGAGGAGTGGGACCTGTTGCACCGGGCCACTGTGTCCCGGGAGAAATCAAACCACCCTGCAGGAGCTAAAAGCGAGGGAGCAGGGAGAACCAGTAGCAAAGACGTGCTTCACCTCCACAAAGCCCTCCATTGCTCTAGATAGGAGGTGGTGGCTCGGGAGTGGGATACTGTGAGGGTTGCAGTCCTTGGACCTGATGCCTAAGGTCCACCTGGTGGAGGGGAACTGAGGTAGGAAGAGGACAAGAATGGACTTCATGAGACCAAAGGATGTTAGAAGGATTATTTACCCGGATACTGACATCTCCAAGAAGAGGCCTAGTGTGAAGAAGTTACAACATCCTAAGCTCTTCAGGGATAAGGGAAACATGCGCCACGTGGGTAGCCTCCCTAGTCCAGCACCCAGAGCCCTCATGCAGAGTGAATAATTGGGGCTGGGTGAAAACAAGGTCCCTGTGACAGGACCTCGGAAGCCTGGGGTCTGTGACAGGCGCGGCCTAGTTTTTTGGTGGTAGAATTGAGCCTGGCGTAAAAACCGTGGATCATATTGAAAGGAACCCTGCAAGACTAGAGGGGAAGATGCATCCTCTGAGAATGTAATGTTTGTGGTCTCCGCTAGCTGACTGGGGTTAGATAACCTGGGCAGGCATTTCCTCGTGGTGTCGGGCGGATCCCTGGGAAAGCAGTTGTGCAGGGAAGAAAATGGCAGATGCTGGCATTCCCTCAGGGGAAAGCCCTTTCTCCTGGGAGCAGGGAAGGTAGGCAGTTTAGGGGCTGGGTCAAGGTCCCTGCCTCAGAGTCTGCTGGTCCCTAAAAAAGAGGTCTTATTTTATTTTATTTATTTTCTTGAGACTGTTCCTTGCTCTGTCTGCCAGGGCTGAGTGCAGTGGCTCATCTCTCAGCTCACTGCACCCTCCTCCCAGGCTCGCTTAATCGCCCCACAGAGTAGCTGGGACCAGGTGTCTCACCACGCTGGCTTTTTTATTTTACTTTTATTTTGAGAGACGAGTCTCCCATATGTTGCCCAGGGGTTGGTCTTGAACTGCTGGCTCAAGCAGTCCTCCTGCCTCAGCCTCCCAAAGGCTGGGATTGGCGTGGACCCACCGCTTCTGGCCAAAGGCTATAGGCCCCCCAGAACGCGAGATCTCCCCTGTCTGTCATCTCATGAGGAGGAAGTGGACCCCCCAATCCAGCCATAGTCCATTCTGTCCTGGGCATCGGTGGAACTGGGGCGGCCAGAACCAAATGTGTCTCCTTTGTGTGCTTTGCACGGCATCATGCAACCGCGCCAGTCGCACAGCTGCCCTGGCTTGGGGCGAGTACCTGCGGCGAGGTGCAAGCTGTCGAGTGCCACCGCAGGAGTTGAGGCAGCGGATTCCGAGGGCGGTGGGGCTGAATCGAGGGACGCGGACCTGGTGGAACGCACGCCGGCGCCCGCACTCAGCTGGCTGATGAGTCTTCCCGCTCTCCCGAAAGTCGCGCAGGCGGCGGTCTCTTTTTTTTCTGCCTTTTTTGTTTCCGCCGTCGGCGCGAGGGTGAATTCCGTTTCCGGCGGTGTCCAAGCAGACCCATGAGTCGCAGCTGCGAGCAGGTCGGCGCCGCGGGCTGGGTTAGGCGGCGGTAATCCCGTGGCTCTGTGGCACTGGGAAGAATCGCTAGAGTCGTGCGCATGGGAAGGTCCTCCCCCGATCCTCCGGGTCATCTTTACTCCCGAGGAGCAGCATATTTCGCATCTGCTTCGAGGTGTGCCCGGGGGGTCGTTGGGAGCACGGGATGAATCCCTGCAGAGCCCCACCCGGGAGGAAGGTGTCGGGGAGACGCGTCGCTTCCCATGACCTGGTCCTGACAGGCGACTTAGGACCTGAGCCGAATCTGCTGACCCCAAATTGTGCTTTTCCACCAAGAAGAAAAGGGAGAGAAATATTAGTACAAGTTCGGCAGTAAACATAGTAGAGAAGCAATATAAACTTGAATCACACAGCTATTCAGTTTCAAAGTGTCTTATGCCCACCTTTCCCAACCCCGCTACTTTTGACATTATGGTGATATATAAGATCTCTTGCCTGCTCGTGTGTGTGTGTCTGTGGAATGACACCCTCTGTGCTCCAGTAGCACCCTGTGCAGCCTTGCAATGTAGCCCTTATTGTGGCCGCACGGAAGATACCAGGTTTGGATTTCCGCAAGTCGGATCATAGCTATATCTATTTACTTATACAGTGGCGTTACATCAGACAGATGAACATTCTTTTTTTTTTTTTTTTTTTGGAGACAGAGTCTCAGCCTGTCACCCAGGCTGGAGTGCAGGGCACCATCTCGCTTCACTGCAGCCTGCTCTCCTCAGCTCATCGTGCTATTCTCCCACCTCAAGCCCCAGCTGAGTGAAGTCCCATGCCACCAGGAGGCTGAGGCAGGAGAATGGCGTGAATCGTGGGGGGTGAGACGTTCAATGTAGATCGTACGCCACCGCACTCCAGCCCAACAGAGCGACCTGGGCCTCAAAAAAAAAAAAAAAATTGGTCTTATCTGCTTATATTTTCTTATAGACTACCATTCATCATAATCTTACTGTTTTTTTACTTAATTCTAAACTGGTAGCTATTTAAAATATTTCTGAGCAATTGAGTTATACAAATTTACATACAAGATAGAGGTTTCCATTGCATACTTCCCAGCAAAAAAACAGATTTTTTGTTTTCTGTGAGGAGATTGAAAGAAAAGATTGTTTTCTGTACCTATTTAATATATTTCATTGATCTGTTCCCTGCTCTTGGATGTCAGAGACCTGTTATTTTGGCTTTAAAAAAAAATACATTACAGAAAACTTCTATCTTTAAATTAGGTGAATCTTGAGAGTTAGGGTAAGGCCAGGTTAGACCCAGCCTTTTCTGAGTTACTTCGCATTAGAATTTTAAAATGGAAGTTTATATCCCACTTATCACAGCCCCTATGGTTGCCTTTAGAGTCAGAGGGGTGGTGGTTTCTCTGTCTGGCATTGCCTGTGTAGTCATTTGACTTATCTGCAGTAGGATCCTTTTCTTTCTGAGGGCCAGGTAGTGAATATTTTTGAGTTTCTAGGACCATATCTCTTTGCAGCCGTTTAGCTCTGCAGTTGTGCGCATGTATGTTTTCATGACTCCATATGCAATTAATGTATTAAGGTTCCAACAAACTTGAGTCACAAACACAGGTGATGTATTGATTTTCTGGCCCAGGCTGCTGCCAACCCCTAGTGTAGGTGTGGTCTGTTTTGGTAGTTCTTTTGAGAAATAATGTGTTCTGCTTGTAGGTACTGGATGCTTATAGATGTGCCAGCTTAGTTTGAAATGGAAACGCTGAGTTTCAAACATCTGTGTTTACATGGCTTTTCCTAAAATTATGGGGAGTTCTCACCACCCCGACTCAAGCATAATAGCAACTGAAGACAAAGCAATGATTAAAACACAGGTTCTGGAAGAAGTTTACTCACCAACGTCCCACCCACCAACCCGCACTTTGGGGAGGCAGAGTCGTGGGCGGATCACTTGAGGCCAGGAGTTTCAGCTCAGGGCAATATGGCCAAACCCGTCTCCCTACTAAAAGGCAAAAATTAGTCGTGGTGTGGTGGTGTGCACCTGTAATCCCAGCTAGTAGGGAGGCCGAGACGCGAGAATTGCTCAAAGCTGGAGGCAGAGGGTGAGTGAGCTGAGAAGTGTACCACTGCACTCCAGCCTGGCAGACAGAGTGAGACTTGTCCAAACAAACAAACAAAAAGACTGAAGATGTTACTTGAACGCCTCTAGGAAAATTCCAACCCCTTTGTGTATATGTTCCCCAGTCTCTGGAAGTTTTCCCCAAGAGAGGGAGACTGCACCCTTTGGTGTATCTTATTTGTCTCCATATGCTGCACCAGGCAATGCCTGCGTTTTGGGGCTCTGGACTTACCAGGTCACACTGTAGTTTCTCCCAGGTACAGGACCATGCCCCTTCCTCTTCCATACTGCTCTGTCCATCGCCACAGAACTGCTTTCTGTGCTCAGATGCCCTCACCTCCCTCCCTCACCCAGCTACCTCTAGAATTGACGCCCTGGCTCAGCTGCAGTTGTCTGCCTCTGTGGTTCTAATAAGTCCTGAAGGAACCAGCAAGGTTCTTGTAAAGCCCAGACAGTGGCTTTGCTGGAAGTCTCCCCTTCTAGGATTGTTTCTTTGTTTGGAGCTTTTATTTTGTTGCATTGACTCCAGAATTTAATTGAAATTTAATTTTAATTTTCCTTTAATGTTTGCGTTGCTGTTGTTCACCTTCTGAATGGCTTTTTAGGAAAATAAAATATGTCTAACTCATGAAAAAATGAATTCTATGTAACATGGAAAGTAAACAGAAATGGTAGAAAAACACGGATCTAGACAGAAGCACCGTTTTAGTCTTAAGTGAGAAACTGGGTCTCATGCAGGGTGTGGAGGCACAGCGGGAGGCAGAGCTGAGCCTGGCGGTGTCATTGACAGCAGCTGGAGGGAGGATATATCACATCGTGCTCACTAAGGAACCATAATGTCCAGACTTTCATTTATTTGAGTCACATGATTAATGTGCCTGGGGAGCAGCACACTGACTATCACAGCGTCTATATCATTTTGTGTGTGTGGATACAATGCTATAAAAACACAAATATTAGAAGAATTCAAGGAAAGGAAAATAGGGGAGTAAACAGTATAAATTGCTTTGCCTCACTTATCCACCAAGAGCAATGCATGCTCTGGTTGGCTGTGGTCTCTGACTTGACTTTGTCTTCCAAGCTGGAGTGCAGTGGTGCAATCATGGCTCACTACAGTCTCGACCTCCTGGGCTCAGTGTCCCTGAGCA
>JAKGGE010002720.1:0-11127 GCA_023748175.1 Hoolock leuconedys
ATAAAATATGTCTAACTCATGAAAAAATGAATTCTATGTACATGGAAAGTAAACAGAAATGGTAGAAAAACACGGATCTAGACAGAAGCACCGTTTTAGTCTTAAGTGAGAAACTGGGTCTCATGCAGGGTGTGGAGGCACAGCGGGAGGCAGAGCTGAGCCTGGTGGTGTCATTGACAGCAGCTGGAGGGAGGATACATCACATCCTGCTCAATAAGGAATCATAATGTCCAGACTTTCATTTATTTGAGTCACATGATTAATGTGCCTGGGGAGCAGCACACTGACTATCACAGCGTCTATATCATTTTGTGTGTGTGGATACAATGCTATAAAAACACAAATATTAGAAGAATTCAAGGAAAGAAAGGAAAATAGAGGAGTAAACAGTATAAACTGCTTTGCCTCACTTATCCACCAAGAGCAATGCATGCTCTGGTTGGCTGTGGTCTCTGACTTGACTTTGTCTTCCAAGCTGGAGTGCAGTGGTGCAATCATGGCTCATTGTAGTCTTGGCCTCCTGGGCTCAGTGTCCCTGAGCAGCTGGGGCTACAGGTGCATACCACCAGGCCTGGTTAATTTTTTGATTTTTTTTTTTTTTTTTTTTTTTTTTGTAGACATGGGGATTTGCTGCATTGTCCAGGCTAATTTTAAACTCCTGGCTTCAAGTGATCCTCCTGCTTTGCCCTCCCAAAGTGCTGGGATTACAGGTGTGAGCCACCACACCCAGCTTCTTTCCTTAATGAAGACAGTAGCCTTTCTAGTCATTCTATTGCAGGCTTACTGGTCTGTAAAATTAGCATTGAAAACAAAATGGTTAATTTCCACATTCAGACTCATACAGTTCTTTAAACAATTGGAATGCAAGTTATGTCTATAATGTTCTTGAAATATTCCAAATGGCATAGAGAAACTTGAACCTTAGGTGTTTGCTACCCTCATATATAGCAGCATTCAGTTAAAAAATAAAGTTGTGGCCCGGTGCAGTGGCTCATGCCTGTAATCTCAGTACTTTGGGAGGCTGAGGTGAGCAGATCACCTGAGGTCAGGAGTTCGAGACCAGCCTGGCCAACATGGTGAAAACCTATCTCTACAAAAAATATAAAAATTAGCCAGGCGTGGTGGTGGATGCCTGTAATCCAAGCTACTCAGGAGGCTGAGACAGGAGAATCACCTGAATCCAGGAGGTGGAGGTTGCAGTGAGCTGAGATCACGCCACTGTACTCCAGCCTGGGTGACAAGAGTGAAACTCTGTCTCTAAATAAATAAATAAATAAATAAATAAATAAATAAATGTTGCAGAATACATATAATCAAAAACTACTGCATTCCACTAAGAACTTGCAAATGAATTTTAATATTCTGCTTGTAAAAATACTGAATATTATGTCAGGTTCCTTTTCCCCTACTATGCTGTTCTGGATATACAAAACCTGCAAATGGGAGCTAGCTAGCTAGATATGGATATGTATCTACATGTATATGTATACAGAGAGAGACATCAACAGACATACATAAAAATACAAATATACGTGATATAGTTTCAAGAGTACATAAGTTATCCCTGAAAGCTATACTAAAACTTTCAGTTAGCCGGGCGCGGTGGCTCACCCCTGTAATTCCAACACTTTGGGAGGCCCAGGCAGGCAGATCACAAGGTCAGGAGATCAAGACCATCTTGGCTAAGATGGTGAAACCCCATCTCTACTAAAAATACAAAAAATTAGCTAGGCATGGTGGCACGTGCCTGTAGTCCCAGCTACTTGGGAGGCTGAGGCAGGAGACTGGCTTGAACCCGGGAGGCAGAGGTTGCAGTGAGCCGAGATCGTGGCACTGCACTCCAGCCTGGGTGACAGAGCAACACTCTGTCTCAAAAAAAAAAGAAAGAAAGAAAAAAAAATCTGTTAAGATAATCCATCAGTCTAAATATTATCTTATCAAAACCAGTGTACACATGAACAAGATTTAACTTTTGTGAGAGAATGTTATTTTAAATGCTTAAATAGCTAAGCCTTTAAAAATGCTATGCTTATTTTCTTATTTGGTTTTCTAAACTAATTAGGTTATTTCCAACAAAATTTCTTCTTTTACAAAAAGAGTAGATACTGGGAGAAATTTGAATCCGTTCAATGCCTGGCACCTTTTCTAAATATCCCCCATTATATCCAATACTTGGCAAAATTCATCCCTAACCCCAGCTCCTAACCTGAAAACCATGTGTGAGGATGCTTCTCATATTGATCATCCTGGCTTCTGCTCTGTCAAAGACCAGCCCGGCCTTGGCACCAACCACCTTGTGAAAGAATACAGTTCTGTTCTGCAAATTCTCTTTAGTGAGGTCTGGAGGTTCTCGCTGTCATCCTAAAGAAGAGTTTGAGACTTGGCAGCCCAATGCATGGCTGCCTCTGTACTGCATCCACAGCAATAGCGTCTGGCAATGAGGTCAAAGCTCGTGTGAAAATTTCAAAGCTACAAAGCTCCTCTCGGAGCTCCAAAGAAGCAAGGGAGCTTTCAGCAGGATCATAACAGGTGCATCAAAGTAATGCCAAGGGGAGAAAAAGACTTCTTGGACCTAGCAACAAATAAACATTATAAAAATAAACATGCACACATAAACCCTGTTTTATATTTGTCAAAAAAGCCCCTTTCAATATTCAGCAAGTAACTGCAAAGGATCAAAAGAGACCTGTATAAACTACAAGAGGTGACAAGTGTAAGAATTGTTTCCAGCTTAAAGAAGATTGAAATGTCTCACTCTGGAATTTCAAGTCACAGAAATGTAGTACTTCTGTGACACTTTGGGCTTAAACTGCACAAAATGTATTTTTAACAGGTAAAATGTATGTGAGAGACAATGAATATAGACTTCATTTGGGCTCTGTGTTTCTTGACAGCATTCCAAAGATGTCAAGATATTTTTACCAATATATTCTTGCAAACTGGGTCAGAAGGGAGAAAAAGTGAGAGCTTTCTGATTTTTCAAATGTTGTCTTCATTTCTGCTATTGAGGTTTATGTTACTCCAACAGTTAAGTGATTGGTGATATAGATTAACAGAAATCGAGAAAGCTACTCTCTTTCTCTGCTGGTGAATAGGATAAAAATGCTGAGAGAGCGAAATAAGTAAAGAATAAGAACTCAAACAACACAGGAAACTGTGGAATACTAAAGAATACACCAAACAAAATTGAATACGTACTAGAAAAATGCTGGATTGGAATTAGAAGAGGACAAATTGGACATTATCATAGATTCCTCCACATTTGGGAAGTTATTTAAGCTTTCTGAGTCCTTGTTTCCCCATTTGGAAACCATGAGCAATAACACATGTTCTAACCACTTCATAAGTGTGTGGCAGAGTATAAAGCAGCTAGTATGCTAAAGTACTTCATAAATATTTTTCTAATAAACGATATTTTCAGTTTTCTTGCTTTTTCATTTTCCTAGCAGTGTTCCTTTATTCCATACTTTCAAAGCAACAAAAATTTATGTGTTTTAAAAAACAGGCACATAAATACAGAGGGGCACAACTTAACAGTTCTAAGAAATAGAACGATAAGATTTAATCAACTTAAAAACAAAGACATTTTTATATTTATAGTCTGGACTTCTGCGAGTGTTAGTCTGAATCTGTGCTAATTTCATCTTAGTTAATGCATTCATAAATATTTTCTTCAATGAAAGTTCAGATCTTTCCAATTCAGTCTAAAGCAACAGGTACTACCTGCCACTTTATTCACAGTCAGTCTAGTGTATTTCAGGTACTACCCGCCACTTTATTCAGTCTGTCTGGTATATTTTGTTTCACTAGATTCAGCAACCTGTTTCAGAGCATGGGTCTGACTCATTCACACTGCAGCTCCACGTTGTAGGCATGCTGAGAAAATGTTCTGAGTGTTGAAGTGTATTTAGATCTTTGCTGTGATGTAGTAACATAATTCAGGAAAGATGTTACCAATGTGTGACTGCTTTTAAGTTACAGATTATTACCAGAGACCAACATTTTGGAGGTTCTTCTTTGGATTATGATTATTTAACACAGTCCACGGGGTAGTGGATAGTTATAATGGCTTTGTTTTGCCCATGGGAGTATTTTGTTCAGGGTCATTTGTACCAGAGAAATCAATGACTTACTAATGTAATTTCCACAAGAAGTGATCTCTCAAAAATACTCTAAATATAAAGTTGCTTTATGTTCATGCTATTAGGATAGGAGTCGTTATAAAATTAAATAAAGTGGATAGAAACTGAACGTTGGAATAACACACTTTCACACTTGTTAAAAAATTACACCACCAATAGAGCTTATAGGTCCTTCCATTGTCTCTAAAGAATTATTTCTGTTAATGTGCTGTTAATATATTGTTTATCATTATACAACATAATTGAGAAAAAAATTCAAATGAACATAAACCTAAAACATCCATTTAAGAATATTTTATATGAAATTATCAAAATTAGAGGAACACCTTACAGATAAGTAACACTTATCGGTTTTCCCTGTTAGAAAACTAGAATTAGTGTGATTACTATTACTTTCATGCAAATTTTAAAAATTAAATAGTCTTAATATATCAGATGTCTTTAGGTCAAATTCTAATTGGTATTCTGAAACAAAATTATTTTAAGGGTCAAGGCACTCAAAGATTCAAGTTTTAATTCCAGATTCAGCTAGCACCCAGACTATTTTTTAAATTGTAAAATAGGCCATTTTACCTTTAAGGAAGTTGTGACAGTTTTAAAGATTTTGAAATTTAATAAGGCAGACACAAGTTAGTGTTATGTCAGTGTTTTCCATTCATTTTCTAAATAACATTTAGAACTTGAGAACTTTTAGAACATGTAAAATATTTACTGGGTTCATTTTTTTTTCAGTTATACAAAATCTCCGTGATTCTAAATTAAAAGGAACAAAGAAATAAGAACGGTGTTCCTCAAAACCCTATTAAGAGATAAAGTATTAAATATTAGGTAAAGATTTCCCTTCATTGGTATTAATTATTTTCCCTTAATGTTTTACTGTAACATCTAGTGACATATGGAAAAGTTTATATTGTACAACTAAAGTAATGATTTAAAATATGTATAACCTGTTATATGGACATAGCATAATTTGTTTAATCATCCAACTACTATTGGACCTTGAAGTTATCCTCCCTTTTTTATTATCCTGAGAGACACATCATAGTTATTTCAAGAGATTTTTACTCTATTTTAATTTATTATGTTCCTGTGTTAAGCCAAGGGTCTTTGAGAAATTAAATTATACCAGCTTTACTCTAGTAACCAAATTGATTAATTCGTTCAGCAAAAAGAGAGAGTTCTCTTATACAGACTATATAATTGAAGAGTTTGTAGACAGAACACTGTCTTTGCATTCAGATTGGACTTTAAGTTCAACCATTCCCTGGCACTATAACATAAGGTATTATGACTTAATATTCAAATATTGTACCCTAATCTGCAAAATAAGAGATACAATAATCTCTTTGACTTGTAAGAAGCATTAAATAATACAACTTACATAATTATCTAATAAGAATTCTAGAATGTAACAAATAAGCCATCATAGTCATTTTCTGTCCTTCCAAAAGATAAGAAAAATGACATCTTAGGGCCTGGTCATATTTAACACACTTGGAACTCCAGTTTTAGTATTCTGATATCACAGTAATTAATTCTCTGAAACTAATTTTGTTTTTATTTTCTGAATTCTCTCCAAATTTCTCTTAGTTATGTTAAAAAAATATGATTTCCTCCCCTTGGAATAGAACCACTTAAGACAATTTTATACCACACTCATTAAGTGTTGTTTTTTAATTGCACATAATTCCCTGAGAAAAATCTGAATCCTTGAATTTTAGATTTCACACCATAACCTTCCCTAAAGGCTTATTAGCATATGCATCAAAAAAACGAATGAACTATTTCCTAATGTCCACTTCTTACCAGATTAATATTACAAAAAGGCAATTTTCATTTTACCTTTTATGTCACATATTCACGAGAATTTTTCACATATATATTTAAAATTTTGTAGAGTATATTCAGTATATGTTTCAACATGTCTTTGGGCCGTATGTATTCTGTGCTAAATTTCTCTTTACTAAAAAAACGAAGCAGGAGATGGGATTTTTATGCATGGGAAATGAATTCAATTATTATATTCTAAGGGAGATAAGAGAGGAAAATTAATTTCCAGTTAATTCTGTAACAAACGAAAGTAAGCAATATAGCTGAGAAATTCATCTGAGGTGACAGTTGATTATATATATAACTTTTCTCTAACAAAGCCACAACCAACGAGACAATTATAGTTCCACCAAGACAAATGTCAGCCAGAGGACTTACAGTTTTGACACTTGGCAAGGCAAAGCAAAGCAAATGTGAAGGATCCTCACTTACTTGTTAGTCAAACTTAGTGTCAGAATAAACTATTCATCATTGGTTGTCAGATACAGGATAGTTCTCTATCACTGGAAACTTCTGCAGACAGGATAATTGCTATGATTAAACGGCAGTGGATTTAAAATATTTCAGTAGTGGTTAAAATAACTGTTGAATACTGATGGTATAATAGCAAATCAAAGGTACAAAACTGTCCACTAATTATCCAGAGTATAAAATATCTGATGTTGTGTAAGTATAATGCCAAAGCACATTCACAGGTACAGAAATTGATGAGGGCTTAATCATGCTTTTTGGAAATACAGTAAAGGTGATAATCCTTTTTTACCTTAAAAATAAATTTTAGACCACGTCCTTCAAGTTATATAGTGTATATTGTTGACAATTTGCTCTGATTATATAATTTAGCCATTGCTTTCAATTTATTTATCTATATTTTCTGATTATTCCTCTAACACAAAGATATTGAGGGCTTTCTCTGTGTTAGGCAAGAGCTGCAAAACTAAGTCCTGCAATACAGAGATGTGAAACAATGCTAGTACTGGCTCGGAAGTAGTTTATTGGCTTCATGAAATTTTTAGCTTAGTCCTATCCCCATCAATGCTTCTATGTGAATGGCAGGGATTGGGGAATACCTCAGTCTCCTCCAATGACAAGTCATGTCCTAAGCAGTAGTTTGAAGGTGTCACTTTGGAGAATTTAGGTCTGGAGACTCTGTAGAAATCAGCAAGGTTTCAAAGAATCATTATTACATTGCAAAGTCTCATGGGCAGGAGTAGACAAGAAGTAATACGTTGTATTTCCTCTTTTGTAGCATGAGTTAGTTGATCTAAATGTTCATTGTGCTTTCTCTGTCTTTGAATTATGTATAACAACCCAGATACTAAGAGCTGTCAAGAGGCCAGGAGATTTCAAATAAACAGGTAAGAGCATACTCCAGGAAATTGTAAAATAACTAATCAGAGCCCACATGTTCAGTGTCAGTTCAAAGGTGCAGAGAAATAGGTGCTCAACAGATGGAATATGTTAGAACCCACAAAAATGACCAAGATGGGAAGGCACAAAATCAGCAGAGCCACAATCAATAACCAGTTAATTGGTACTCTCTTCTGTCTTTCCTATGGTATTTGGGTCTTTGTAGTTATTCAATCATGGCTGAAGTGATGAAAAACCATTATTCATTCTCAAGGCAAAAGAGTTATATATGCTTTTGGGAAGAAGGAGGATAAGGGAAGGTTTTTAAACTTTTACAATAGGCCATACTACATGTAGTACACAAATCATCTAAAATTCATTTTTTTCCTAGAAAGATAGATTTTAAACAGTCTAGAAGTAACAGATAACATGGTTCCTCACAGCTGTATACACTTAAACTCAGATTTTCTGAATCCATCCCACATTATAGTATGCCAAATACATTCAACAGTGAACTACACAGTTGTCTCCAAGAAATTCACTGCACATTGGTCTGTTCATTGCTTTAAGAAATCTTGCAGTTAAAAACAAACAAAAAATGTACTTAGTATGTTTTACAATATAGCATCTCCAAGATTATTTAAAACTTATTTTCCTTGTTGTTTCTCTGAATATATCTCAAAAGAACTGTTGGAAAATATTGCTTGACATGATTGATCTTCCATTTGATTGACCTGCATTTATACCCATGCCTATTTTGTGTAGGTGATCAATTCGTTTGTCAAGAGTGCTTTTATAATTATGCATTAAAATGCACAACAGATTGTCATTCCTCAAAAATGCTACTATTATCACCCATAATTAAGTCTACCAAATTTACACTAGAAAACAAACACAAGGAGAACAACGGCTAGTTGTTAGATTATTTAGCAATCAGAGGTAAAAATAAGTAGCAGAAACAAAATTGTTGTCACTTCTCAAATTATTTTTCAAAGGACAATGTTGCCTTATTAACTAACATTTGATTGGGGTCATTTACAACCATTAATCTAGAAAAGAAATTCTTCTACTGCAATGCGCCTCCTCTACTTACATGCGTGAATGAGTGTGTGCCCATTTTCTTTAAGTTCCAAGTTACTTATTCATTCATTAGGTAATCTTTTCACATGGAACAAAATTTTTGTGGTAATTTATGATAATTGAAAAAACAATATTCGGGGTGATTATAACCCTATTTAGATATTTCTGCCTGCATCTATATTATATCAAAAAAAGTAAAATCTGTTGATTCTCACAACTTACTAGCCAAGTCTTAGATGCTGGTTGAAAATGAAGATACCCGGGTTAGTTCCCCAAAACTATGATTAATCTGGTTGGGAGTAGGAGCTAGAAGCCTATTCTTAGTAAACTTTAGTGAATCTGATATTAGTTGATGTGGGAAGCAGGCTTAGAGAAATATTGATCTATTGCAAAAGGCACACTTTTCTTCGGACAACTGAAAAAAAGAGCATGCATTAAATGCATTTAAACTCTATTAAGAATATTCCCATAAAATGGTTCCAAAAATATATTGATATAGCATATAAGATTTTGATAATTTTCAGGGTAATGCTGATAATGTTTTTAAATAAATGAGTTCATTTGTTTTGGCTTTTCCTCCTCCCCGTTTCTCGCTAAATATTGTTGATCTGTCAGCTTTTAAAAACTAGATGACACCCTTCCACTTCCCACTCTAATTTACTTTACAGCTCCTCTTTAGTGAAAATTCTATTGAATGTTCTTGTGCTCCAACAGAAAGGAAAAACACAGTAGCACTTTATTACTTAATGTTGGAGAAGTTACTCACCTTGTCTGAAATTTATTTCCTGTCCTGTAAAATTCTGCTAATACTGTACAGTGTTATTTTAAGGATCAAATTTAAAAATGCATGTGAAAGGTCTTTCAAAAATAAAGAGGTGTTGTAAGAATGTGAGGCATCACCCCCCTGCCATGCATTCATTTGAATCCTCCCATTTAAGAATGGTTTTTTATTGCATTAAAGTAAAAAAAAAAAAATTTTAATTAAACCAAGTAAAGTTGAATTAAATTAAAAATTAAATTCTGCTATTCTATGAAAAAATAAATTCCCTAAACAAAAAATTCATTGCATTTGGCCACGCGCAGTGGCTCATGCCTGTAATCCTACCACTTTGTATTGCTGTGGGTGATTTGTTCTAGCTCATTTGTTCAAGACCAGCCTGGGCAACACGGTGAAACCCACTCTCTACTAAAACACAAAAAATTAGCTGAGCATGGTGGCAGATGCCTGTAGTCCCAGCCACTCGGGAGGCTGAGGCATGAGAACCGCTTGAATCCGGGAGGTGGAGATTGCAGTGAGCCGAGATCGTGCCACTGCACTCCAGCCTGGGCAACAGAGGAAAGACTACACCCAAAAAAAAAAAAAAAAAAAAAAAAAAAAAATTATTGTATTTGTTGAAGGTTCACATAGAGCAAAACATGCTATTGAAATTTCAGTAGAAACTTTTCCACATATTTTTAAAAAGGAGAATCTTAGTCCTCTGCTGAAGAACAACATTTTCATGAATGTTTTGCTTGAGCTTGCAAAGCTAAACAAAACTCTGGTACTTTATATAAGAGAGATATTCTTAGAAGCCTCTGCCACCTAGTGTACAAAAGCCATCCTAGAAATCTAAATGACTTAGTTTAATTGCCTTATATGCTACATCTTGTCTTCAGAGAATTATCTTTAAGTATGTCCAGGTCAGATTTGAAGTTATAATTTGAAGTGGGAATAACATACACACTGCATTTTCTAAAGAGCATCTGGCATGAGAATCAATACAACATTTCATTCTCATTTTAGCAGCACTTAAATTAAAAGTCCCATTTATAAATGTTTTAATAAGGCACAGTTGCAGTTGACTTTTTTACACCCCCATCACCATAAATATATTAGTATTACCTTGTGTGCTATCACGGCCCACAAAGGCTATGATATCATTAGGCAACAGTCATTTTCAGCTCCATTATGATCTTATGGGACCACCTCTGTAGGGAGACCCCCTGAAACTATTGCTATGGAATAAAAGATGAAATGCTCCTGATTATTGTAAATACAAAATTGCATGCAGGATTGTGTAAAGACAATGCCAGGTTGGGCTGCCAGAATGAGCCAACAGCCGTGATGTGCTTCCCCCTGCTACCAGGAAACCTATGAATGGACGTGCAGTCAGGGAGGTTTCACATCACCAAGATTCCTATCCCAGAAAAGCAGATGTTCATAGCTCTGGGAATGGAATGCGACCCTTGTGGAGAGCCTATAAACGGATGCATGGGGGGTGCCTGTCCATATGGATAAGATAGGGCTGTAAGCACCCTCATCTTGCCGTGGCTCTTCTAGGCCTCTTTAGGGTTAAAGCATACTCCCTTCTGAGAATTTCTGGTCTAACTGGTTGTCTAGCTTCACGTCCTGTTTCCATGGATTGTTTATAACCGGCTTTTGTTGCAATTGTTACTGCTGATTAATATCTTGCTAATCATAGGTTACGGAAAGATTGTGTTTGTTTTAAGGCTCTGTTAGAAATTACTGATGCACACATTATATTGTAAATTCTTATCTCTGTATACTGTACTTCTACATACAAATATACTGTACTTCTACATACAAATGTTATGTTAAGGAATTACTTCATCCCCATGTGACCATCTCACCTCATAATCAAATGACCCTAAATCCCTCACTAACCTACCCCCACTCTCACTAAACTTAATAATAAATGCTGGTATATCCAGTGCATTGTTGCTT
>JAKGGE010001543.1:0-10031 GCA_023748175.1 Hoolock leuconedys
CTTTTTTACACCCCATCACCATAAATATATTAGTATTACCTTGTGTGCTATCACGGCCCACAAAGGCTATGATATCATTAGGCAACAGTCATTTTTCAGCTCCATTATGATCTTATGGGACCACCTCTGTAGGGAGACCCCCTGAAACTATTGCTATGGAATAAAAGATGAAATGCTCCTGATTATTGTAAATACAAAATTGCATGCAGGATTGTGTAAAGACAATGCCAGGTTGGGCTGCCAGAATGAGCCAACAGCCGTGATGTGCTTCCCCCTGCTACCAGGAAACCTATGAATGGACGTGCAGTCAGGGAGGTTTCACATCACCAAGATTCCTATCCCAGAAAAGCAGATGTTCATAGCTCTGGGAATGGAATGCGACCCTTGTGGAGAGCCTATAAACGGATGCATGGGGGGTGCCTGTCCATATGGATAAGATAGGGCTGTAAGCACCCTCATCTTGCCGTGGCTCTTCTAGGCCTCTTTAGGGTTAAAGCATACTCCCTTCTGAGAATTTCTGGTCTAACTGGTTGTCTAGCTTCACGTCCTGTTTCCATGGATTGTTTATAACCGGCTTTTGTTGCAATTGTTACTGCTGATTAATATCTTGCTAATCATAGGTTACGGAAAGATTGTGTTTGTTTTAAGGCTCTGTTAGAAATTACTGATGCACACATTATATTGTAAATTCTTATCTCTGTATACTGTACTTCTACATACAAATATACTGTACTTCTACATACAAATGTTATGTTAAGGAATTACTTCATCCCCATGTGACCATCTCACCTCATAATCAAATGACCCTAAATCCCTCACTAACCTACCCCCACTCTCACTAAACTTAATAATAAATGCTGGTATATCCAGTGCATTGTTGCTTTCTTGGAAGGGACCAGAAGGCGGTGTCCCTGGACCCAGCTTTCACTATCTTGTGTGTGTCTATTAATTCTCAACCTGCCAATCCATCTGGGAACAAAGAGAGCCCCATTGCATTGTGGGCTGCTGGCCAGATCCTGCAATACACCTCCATATGCAGTCTGCCATTAACCAAAATTTTGCTATGCAGCATATGATTGTAATTGATTCAAGATCAGTTATTTGAAAATGTAACCCTTCCTACTAATAGAATAACCTGTATAACACTGGGATTGAAAATCCTTTTCTGGCTGGGCACAGTGGCTCATGCCTGTAATCCCAGCACTTTGGGAGGCCAAGGTGGGGCGGATCATGAGGTCAGGAGGTCAGTTACAGCTAACATGGTGAAACCTATGCTCTACTAAAAATACAACAAAAATTAGCCAGGCGTGGTGGTGGGCGCCTATAGTCCCAGCTACTGGGGAGGCTGAGGCAGGAGAATGACGTGAACCCGGGAGGCAGAGCTTGTAGTGGTGAGGATTACTTTCCACTGCACTCAGCCTGAGAGAGACAGAAACAAGACTCTGTCTCAAAAAAGATAAAAGAAAATCCTTTTCCAAATGATAGAATATAGTAACAGAAAACAGAATCCCTACTTTAGTGCTAGAGAGACAGTTTATTTTTCAAGGTCATGTGATCCTTACTGAATACTCTTAAAATTGTAAGCAAATAGCATCTAGATTTTGCTGAGAGCTCCAACTTGCAATAAAGATAAAAAAGCCTCTGTTTCTTCCTAAGTCAAAGAACACAGAGCCCCTGGAGTGTCTGGGAGATACTATTCTACATGTGCCAGGTGCTTAGCAGCCCAGGCAAGTGGTTAGAAGCAAGTTAACCTCACCTGCTTCCATCAAGTGATTCTGGAATTTCTAAGGAAACAATTGGACCTGGAGACCCCAGTAGTTACTGAAGAAATCTGGGCTTTCAACTATCTCCTACCTGACTCCAGTCTATTCCAGAACTGTGTTTAGCCTCATTATGAATACTTTCCCTCACTGGCAAAGAAAAGGAGGTGGGTACTCATTACCTAAACTTTCAACTACAAGCATAATTTGTGGCCACAGGTGTGGTGGTTTCATTAATTTCAATCCCAGCACCCTTGGGAGGCTGAGAGGCGAGATCACTCGCCAGGGAGTTCTAGACCGTAGCCTGGCCAACACATGGTGAAACCCCTGTCTCTGGCTAAAATATGAAAATTAGCTGGCTGTGATGGTGGACACCTGTAATCCCAGCTACTCTGGGAGGCTGAGGCAGGAGAGAATTGCTTGAACACAGGAGGTGGAGGTTGTGACAAGATGACACCACCCAGCCTGGGTGATAGAGCAAGACTCCATCTCAAAAAAAAAAAAAAACGATGAATTTGTGATAGATAATGCTTAGTAAAGATGCAATGGAAAATTGCTAATCCAGCAAACATATAAGCCGTCTTATGGTATCATTAGGCAGAGAAAACGTATACCTAAGGTGAATAATGTTTCTACCCGTACCACATCCCTGATAGTCTAAACTAGGGATTCTCAAAGTGTGGCGTTTGAACCAGCAACATCAGCATCTCTTGGGAACTGGACAGAACTGTAAAATTCTTTTTTTTTTTTTTTTTTTTTTTTTTTTTTTTTTGAGACACGCCTTGCTCTGTCAGCGGCTAAGTGCAGTGGCGGATCTCTGCTCACTGCACCCTCCGCCTCCCAGGTTCATGCCACCTGCCTCAGCCTCCAGAGTAGTTGACTACAGACCACTGTGCCCGGCTAATTTGTGTATTTAGTAGAGACGGGGTTTCACCCATGTTAGCCAGGGATGGTCTGGATCTCTGACCTTGTGATCCGGCCTCACTGCCTCCCAAAGTGCTGGGATTACAGGCATGAGCCACCACGTCTGGCCTAGAACTGCAAATTCTTAGGCCCCACCCAAGACCTATTGAACAGAAACTCTACTGGTGGAGTTCAGCTATCTGCATGGACAAACCTCCAAGAATGATGATGCATAGTCAGAGTTTGATTCATGACCTCTAATCCAGAGGCTGGGCAAACCTTTTTCTGTAAAAGGCTAGATGGTAAATACTGTCAGCTTTGCAGTATGGTCTTCACCTCAACTACTCAACTCTGCTGTTTTAGCCTGAAAACAGCTATAGACAGGACGTAAGTTAACTGGGTTTGGCTGGGTTCCGGCAAAACTTTATGAAAAAAGCAGCTGGATTTTGTCAATGAGACATAATTTGCAGACCCCTACTCTAAAATACTTCTTACTAATTTTAGACCAATGGGGCTTGTTTTATGTGAGTTGACTGAAAGCATTCATCTATATATGTTATTTTTTAAAATAGATTCTCTTTATATGAAATGTATGTCTGTCTGTTCCTGAGTACAGATTAAAAGCATCATTTTTAATTAACTGAATTTTTAAGTTTCATGGGTAAATAGAAAAGGAGATGCTTATGATAAAGTTAATTTAATCATAATTAAAATTAAAATTACCACATAATAGATTAAGATATTCACATAACAAAATATCAATATTCTCTTTAAGTATCATTACTAACATATAATCAACAAAATCTTACCTTGGATTTTATGACATAGTTTGTATTATACGTCATAATCCTTGTAGTATAATAAACAAATTTTAACATCTCCTCTAAGCACAGGAGATCATATATGTCATTGCCCTTACCTTACAGCTAATAAATAGTTGTTCATTTTCAGAATTTGGGCAGTTGAAGCTGTGTAAACACGAACCATTCATCATTACAGTTGATCCTGATCACATAGATACATGGTATCCAGCAATTCCAACTTACAAAGTGTTATCAGTCCAAGATCTGATTGGTTCTTGCAATTCTAGATGACTCATTTTCTCAATATTTTCGTTGCAGCCCCATACATACATGTCATTTCTGATTTACCATTACATGATCTGGTAAATTGTTTCTCCTGACCGCTCATGCAGTGTTTTGAACTGGTGCCAGTAGATTTATTTCTCTTCCCTTCAGTGTAGATACAGATAGATGTGTTATTTCTTAAACCCTCATCAAATTGACACTGAGGGACCAGGTGGAAGCAAAACCTAAGTGGACTGCAAAGTCGTTACAAGTTATTCTTGATTGGCTTTTGAGTAAAGAGTTTGATGCAATCTCCTCATTTTTTAAAGCCAAGGCGATTTGGCCGTTATCTGCTTCCACCCTTCGGCCACTGTTTCTTGCCAAACACAGAAACACTAATGTAGACAGCTCACACTTACGGTTTCAGGAAATTTTTCATACAAGGAAGTTTTCTTAAAATGTGTAAATCTTTTTTTTCTAAATCTACAAATTAAGATTTATTAAATATATACATTAGTAATACATTTTATAAATATTTTGCATATGAATACGCACAATATATAGTAATGTAAACCATTTTATATTTCCTTGCATTTCTTAAAATCAAAGCCAATGAAAAACATTTTAAGTACAATCATATAATTTACTCATCAAAGAAAATTTTTTCCCACTCTTCTATAAACTTACAGAGCCTGAGATTTTTATCAAATAAATCTTGGATACCTTCTAGCACTTGCATAGTATTTTTTTTTAAATATATTTTTTAAATTTAGCTTTTATTTTCAGTAGAGACAGAGTCTTACTATGTTGCCCAGGCTAGTTTCCAACTCCCTGGGCTGAAGTGATTCTCCCACCTCCCACCTCGGCCTCCCAAAGTGCTGGGATTACAAGCAATGAGCCACTGTGCTGGCCTAGCATAGTCCTTTACTTAAAAAAAAAAAAAAAAAGCCACTATAAATATTTGCTGAGATACTGAGTGAATGGATGGATTAACAAATGAATTAACGAATGAAGCAGTGTCTGAATTTCTGAATTTAGGAGAAATTCTTTTTTTTTTAGGAACATTATTTAAAATGTATTTAACAGCTCCATGCCACTTCTCCAGAATGACAGACATTGCCCTATGGACATATATGAAAAATGTATATATTTATTTACAGCATATATATATAGCTTCCTTGATTAGTGTATTCACTTTATGTTGTATGTTTTTTTCTAAAAATGACTGTAAAAGCCTGTTTGGTTGTGATACAATTTCTGTAAGCACTAAAACAAACTAAAACAAACTAATAGTCCCATCCCTATTAGTGTTGAATATTTGAAAGGTGTTATTTTTGGGTCATTTTTAACCATGTTCATGTCTCTTTTTCTGAATTTGACTTTGTAATACCTTTTTTAAATTTATTTTTAATTTTTTTATTTCCATAGGTTATTGGGGAACAGGTGGTGTTTGGTTACATGAGTAAGTTCTTTAGTGGTGATTTGTGAGATTTTGGGGCATCCATCACCGAGCAGTATCTACTGCACTCAACTTGTAGTCTTTTATCCCTCACCCCCTTCTGACCCTTTCCCCAAGTCCCCTAAGTTCATTGCATCATTACCCTTATGCCTTTGCATCCGTGTAGCTTAGTCTCCACCTCACGAAAGTGAGAAAAATACGGCTGCTTGGTTTTCCATTCCTGAATTACTTCACTTAGAATAATAGTCTCCAGTCTAGGCTCCTGCAAAATGCCACACTCATTCCCTTATTGAGGTATTTCCTCACATATATATATATATACCAACAGTTTCTTTATCCACTCGCTGATTGGTGGGCATTTGGGCTGATTCCACGCTCTTAAAATTGCAAATCGTGCCGCTATAAACATGCCTGTGCAAGTATCTTTTTGTATAATGATTTCTTTTCCTCTGGATAGATGTCCAGTAGTTGGGGTTGCTGGATCAAATAGTAGTTATACTTTTAATTATTTAAGGAATCTCCACACTGTTTTCCATAGTGGCTGTACTACATACATTCCCACCAGCAGCGTAGAAGTGTTCCCTGATCACTGCATCCATGTCAACATCTACTGTTTGATTTTTTTTTTTGATTATGGCCATTCTTGCAGGAGTAAGGTGGTATTGCATTGTGGTTTTGATTTGCATGTTCCTGATCATTAGTGATGTTGATGCATATATTTATTATAACATACATATTACTTTCTTGATTAGTGTATTCACTTAAGTTGTACTTTTATATTTTTCTATGAATAACTTTAAAAGCCTGTTTGGTTATAATACAATTTCTATAGGCACTAAAACAAACAAATAGCCCCATTGCTATTTGTGTTCACAATTTGAAAGTTGTTATTTTTGGGTCATTTTTAACCATGTTCGTATCTCTTTTTCTAAATTTGACTTTGTAATGCTTTCTTATTTTTTAAATTTATTTTAATTTATTTTAATTTTGTTATTTCTATAGGTTATTAGGGAGTTAGTGGCGGTCACATGGTATTTGTTACACAAGAAAGTTCTTTTAGTGGTTTATTTGTGAAATTTTGGTGCACCTATCACCCAAGAAGTATACACTGAACCCAATTTGTAGTCTTTATCTCACCCCTTTTCACTCTTTCCCTGAGTCCCCAAAAGTCCATTTTATCATTCTTATGCTTATGCAGCTCCTCATAGCTTAGCTCCCACTTACAAGTGAGAACATATGCTTGGTTTTCCATTCCTGAGTTACTCACTTAGAATAATAGTCTCGCAGTCTCCCAGCTGTGGGTTGTTGCAAATGCCATTAATCTATCTCCCTTTTATGGCTGAGTAGTTTTCTGTCTTATATATATACCGCAGTTTCTTTATCCACTAGTTGATTGATGGGCATTTGAGTTGGTTCCACATTTTCGCAATTGAGAGATTGTGCTGCACTATAAACATGCGTGTGTAGAGGTATCTTTGATCGTACAGATGATTTCTTCTAACTCTGGGTATATACCCAACAGTGGGATTGCTCAATCAAATGGTAGTTCTAATCCAGTTCTTCAAGGAGTCTCCACACTGTAATGTTCTTTTAAAATATGTGCTTTTTATTTCATGCTTGTTTATTTTTTTTTGTATTTTGAAATTGATTTAGGAAGTATATGTAATCCATAGAGACTTCAGCCCATTTTTAAAGATTCATGTTGCAAACACTCCAATAGCTTCCTGTGGGTTGTTGGTAGAGGTACACCAGGTGAAAGAGACAAATAAAACAGAACTGGTATTCTGGAGCTTGAAAATGAAGAACCCTGGCGTCACAATGCAGTGTGAGAGTGTTATGAGACATGCATTTGTGGGACCCCTAGAGAACGCGTGTCTGTCTCAGTGCAGCCAGAGTATTGTCGTAAGGCATTCCTCTTAAGCCATCTCCCAGAGGATGGCATCTGATGGTGGGGCGCGTAATCCAGGCAAGAGAGCCAAGAGCACTGAGTTATTAAGGCTGCAAATAACTCCTGCACACTTACAGTACAAGTATAAATTAATTTTAATCCCGAGGAGAAATGTTGGTAATATCTACCAGTATTAAAATGTATTAATGATCAGGTACGGGACCCAGCTCTCAGCTGTTCCATTTTGAGAATGCTTTCCTGCAGGAACTTACTTGCACATGGATGGCAGTGGCAGATGCACAGTTTTGTTCGCGACAGCCCAATATCATACAGAGTTACAAACACCTAGATGTTCCTCCGGGAGAGGGAAGGATTCAATAAAAATACTGTGTATTCAGGTATTGGGAATGCCACTACAGAGTAAATGATAAGGAAGACTTTCAGGATATGATGTTAGGTGAAAAAAGTGGGTTGTAAATGGATGTGTACGATATACTATATATTATGTGAACAAGGGAAAATACGTATATGCCTTTACTTGTTTCTTGTAAATGTATAAAGTCATCTCAACGTGTATGTAAGAAGCTGACAAAAATATTTGTCTTAGTGTGTAATTGTTATCTGGGACTAGATACTGGGACTTCGTTAGGGGTGTGAAGGATGAGGAGGAGAGAATGGTCCAAGAAACAATACAGACCTTCTCAAGCTTCATGATCACATCAACTTCATGGCCAATTCTATTTCATCCCAACTCTAGACATTTCTACTTACCCTTTAGGTAGAATATCTTGTATATATATATGAATACACAGACACACCTGCACACACACACATCACACACATATATATGTCTTCATGTGCTTGGCTTATGGCCCAAATAGCGATCAAATGGATACATGAGAATTAAAGGTAAAAGTTTTTCTTTTAAATATGTACTTTGTCAAACTTTTGCAATAATTATGAAAGCCAACAAGTTTATGGAGTAAATTAAGTTTGTTATTGTATCAAAGTCTCCTAGACACAGTTTTATTTTTTATTATGCCTTTTCTTGCAACTCACAGAGATCTTTATGTGTCTTTTTACATTTTTAAATATGCAGGGCCATTAGAGCTTTCTTTTGATAATGAATTTTTAAATTTTATATTATGGTTAAGAAAATTTCAGATTCTTTGAAATTTGAGAGGAACTATACTTTATGTCAAGTGGGTAACCAAGTTTTAGAAAATTTTTCTGGAATGCTTGAAAAGAATGTGTGTTCTCCAAATTATTTGGTGCAGTTTTCTATAAATATCTATTTCAAGGAACTTATTAAATGATTAAATCTTTTATATTTATGTTAGTTTGGTCTCTGTGCCAGTCATAAGACCATTCTTACAGCTAATTGAGTATGCTGAATTATCAGTATAATGGTGGATTTGTTCATTTCTATTTTTGTTCGATTAATTTTTCTTTTATGTATATCATAGATATTAATGCCATTTAATTAGATGCATGTAGATTTCAATTGTATAGCTCTCTGAGAACTTAACAGATTTTCTCATATGGATGACTGTTTTATCCATGGGATGACTTTTACATTAATATTTAATTTATCTGATATTGATACGAAGTTAAACCTCTTTTTCTTGGGTTAATATATATTTGGTCTTTTGTTTCCCATCTTCTTCTTTTCAAAACCTTTTTGTGTCTTTATCCTTTCATTATAGTTTAATCTGTTTGTATTGATTGTGTTTATGGATTCATTTCTATCATCTTATATTGTACTTTTCTGTTGGTATACTTGCTGTTCATATCCACTTTTATTCTATCTTGTTTGTGTTTGTTTTGTTTTGGCTTGATTATTACCATTTATTTTTCTCCTTTATTTGGTCAGAAGTTACATCCTCTAATTTTATCCTTTTGTGGATATTATAGAAATGTTAAAATATATATTTTTTGAAGTCGCATTTTACAAATAAAATTGAATGAATAACCTGACTCTTCTTAGAAAATATAAGGAACCACACAAAAGGAGTGGGCACTTTTATAGCTGTGGAGGGACAAGGTGATGCTGTGAAAGCACTGGACTGACCACACAGAGCTGGGTCTCTTCAACAATGACATATGTCTATGTGAAGAGAAGGATGTAAAGGCACACTCTAAGATAATGTGTTTGTGGGAGGGAGGCGTGTGTGTGAAAGTGCATTGCACCTGATGCATGCTCACAGTATATGTGTATCTATGTGCACCATTGTTTTAATTCAAAAAGTGCACCCAGCTTTCATTTTCACAGGAAGTTATGATGCCTCATGCAATAAGTACCTTTGGTACCTTTGGATAGACTTTTTTATTTATTTATTTATTTTTGAGAACAGAGTTTTTGCTCTGTAAGCCAGGCTGGAGTGCAGCGGCGTGATCTCTGACTCACTACAACCTCTGCCTCCCGGGTTCAAGCAGCTCTCCTGCTTCAGCCTCCCGGTAGCTGGGACTACAGGCATGCGCCCTGCGCCCAGCTAATTTTGTATTTGCAGTAGAGATGGGGGTTTTGCCATGTTGGCCAACCCTGATGTGAACTCTGACCTCAGGTGATCCCACCTTGGCCTCCCAAAGTGCTGGGATTGTGGCGTGAGCCATCATTTAACCTGGATGGAATATTTTAAGGTAGCCTCTCATTATCCTTTCTGTCTGATTAGAGTTCATAAAGTTTACACTTTTATATATCAGATGCACTTACATTATAAATATTACTTCATGGGCACTTACAATATAAGGATTAATTTACAATATATATCAGAGTGCAATTTATCCCATGGTAAGGTTACTATTTGATACCTGGGTGGACCTTGTCTTACAGTAAGATTATTGTTTTTTCAGGATTAAAGGACCAAGGTATGAGCCACCAAACGACCTATTTACTCTCACAGGGCTAGGTACCTAAGAGACCAGGAATAGTTTGGGGAACTCAGTTATCTAAC
>JAKGGE010001064.1:0-18972 GCA_023748175.1 Hoolock leuconedys
TGATTAGAGTTCATAAAGTTTACACTTTTATATATCAGATGCACTTACATTATAAATATTACTTCATGGGCACTTACAATATAAGGATTAATTTACAATATATATCAGAGTGCAATTTATCCCATGGTAAGGTTACTATTTGATACCTGGGTGGACCTTGTCTTACAGTAAGATTATTGTTTTTTCAGGATTAAAGGACCAAGGTATGAGCCACCAAACGACCTATTTACTCTCACAGGGCTAGGTACCTAAGAGACCAGGAATAGTTTGGGGAACTCAGTTATCTAACAAAAATTTAAAATATAAAAAAGGATAAGAAATGGCTATTAAATTCTATGGAACATCTGGGAATTTTTACGCTTCCTGCCTTCGTGTTTTTACAATTGCATGGTCTTATCCTCCAACATTACTGTTTTTAGAGACAGTTGGTTATATATTTATGTACTACTTTTAGCTACTTCCCTTTGACTATTTGAAGTTCAGGACAATGAGAGGGTTTCTCCTCCATTAATCAGTTCAGTTCTTCCATTAACTAGCTTTAGCATTTGACTGCAAGACTACTGGTTTGCCTTGGTCTGTGGAACTTAATAATTCAAGAAAGGAAGCTTAGGTTTGCAGAAGATCATACTATATGCTTAATTATTACCAACTCCATGTTTAATAAGAAGTTGGATGATGCATGTTTATGACCAGGCTGGACAGTTTAATCTGTTGAAGAAAAAAAAATATGAATACATATGGTATGAACATCAATAGTGACTATGAGGTCGCCAGGTTCTCGCTACATCTGGCTTAGTACCTTTTGTTTTAAACAAAGAAAAGCTTGTTTTTGTTATACTTGATTATCAATTATCGAACTATAATTATGCCATTTCATGAGACTTGGGAGTTGACCTCATCAAGTTCCGGGTTTCTGATTGCATTTGTTTATAGCATCTTTTGGATTCGGTTGCAGTCAGTAATGCGGATATTACTTGTGGTGCCGATTGCGGTGGTACTAGATGTTGGCTGTGGGTGGCCAGCTTTGGTGGCTATCTCTTTGAGAGGGACGTTTACAACGCCTTTTGCTCCGCTAAAAGATGAACATGGTCAAGTTCAGTTTGCATTGAGCGAGGAATCCCAGCACATTCAGTAATGGGTTCTCAGCGCCTGCCATTTCCCCAGCATGGTCTTTTGATGTTGTGCATTGTGGCACGCTTGCCGTCCCATGGCATGCAGAGGGTATCTCTTTGTGAATTCAGTGCTTAATATTTATCTTTGATCCTGTTGCAGTTTGTTTGATAAGACTTGTTTCAAACTGTCCTAGGTGGTACTCTTCTGTTAACTAAAACCGGTCTTTATGAATTCGAGGATACGGCCCTTCGGTCAGCAACACCGGGTTTATCAGAAACTGGAAAGAAGATGTGGATATCTGGAAAGGTTGGTTTTCAAGCTATTGCCATTTTGTTTCATCAAAACCAAGCTGACATAAGTATTGTGTTTGCTGTTGCAGCCATGAAATCTCTTACACATCCATGTGCTGGGACCTTTGTTGCTGTCAAGAAGGACAAATTGAATTCACAGCTGCCTCTATCAGAAGCCTATTTCAAATGAGTGTTATGACAATAGAAAGCGCCATAGTCCACCCATGTGCAAGGATGAGGATGATCCAAACGCGAGCTTGGTAAGATTAACATGGAAACTTCTTTACTTATTGTTCTAGTTTGAATACAAATTGCAATCAAGTCCATTTTAGTATTCTTAGCATCATCCAATAATTAAAGTAGTAAACCAATGATTTCCTAAACTTGAAGCAGATTAGAAGCTTAAACCTTTTCAAGTTAGCTTTTTTGTTTTGTGTACTGTGATCTGATCAATAATTTCTATAGTTCTTTTGCAAATTTGTTTTTCAAATAAAATCTTTTGCAAATTTGAGTTCTTCCTATTTCACTAATGCTATCAACTCTGGGATCTACCCTAGTGTTTTTTGCTGATTGCATTTGACAAAGGTGCAGAAGCGACAGCTTAAAACAGCGTCATGAAAAACTTGCTCTCCAGAGTTGCAAACATCTTGTCCACCCACAAGATCCCATTACCAGAAGTTTGAAGCAAATATTTAGAGCATGAACATTGGCTGAGAATTTATTTCTAATATGTTAAATTTGATAAATTTATGTTTAACCTGTGTAGATGTGTTAAAACTTGGGTTGCTGACAGCTGATTAGATCTCTCACTTCTACATGTTGAACATTTCCACAGAACTACCACAACTTACAGATCTGTTTTCACTTTTTTTTTTTAGCACATGTTCAAGTAAGCTTGTTTTAACCCCCTAGACTGACCATATAGAGTGCACAAATTGTATTCGCTTTAAATTTGTCCACATTTAATTTCTTCCAGCTCCTGTTTATTATTTCTCTCAGGCACATACCCTTAAAACCCTGCATGCATAGAGTGCCGGTTGATGGATCTGAAAGAGCCACGGTGGCCCAAAGAATGGCCATTACTGCTGCAGGTGCCCCCCTTACTGGTTAAAATTGTGCCTCAGATGGGAATCTACGGAAGCCAGCCCCTGTTGATTTCTTACATCAGATTATGAACACCAGCGAGTTGTAGCAAAAATCTTATTCACTGGTTTTGCATTCGCTGGTCCAACGGAGAAATGTCATGGACATGAGAGCAGTCTATGGAGGGCTCATTCGCTTGAACAATTATGAATTATTTAGCAATTCTTGAATCATTCCACCTTCCATCTCAACAAAATCTTACTTTGCTTGCAGATTGCAGCTGCACTAAAGATTTAAAGGTCTGTCATGAATGGTAAATATTGATGACCGACACGCTGCCTTTCCATAATATACGAAGCGCATGGAATTTGGCTCATGACTGGGTGTGAATCTTTCAGCACCTATCCCAGATCCTATGATCTGCTGCATGCTGATCGCTTTGTTTTCTGTGATAAAACAGAGGTCAGTTTTGTCATCCTTCCTGTAATTTTTCGCAGACTGTGATTGTTGTACAAGTAGTATTTTGGTGCAGTGACAGAAACTACTACTGGTTTTCTTTCAGGTGTAAGATTTTGCTCCTGATAGCCCAGGTTGATAGGATAGTGAGGCCAGGTGGTAAAATCATTGTTCGTGATGATCTCTGTCACTACAAGTGGCTGAGAGTTCACTGAAATCACTGCACTGAAAGTCCGCTTGACCTTTCCAAAGATCAAGAGGGAATACTTTGTGCAGAGAACCGAAAGTGGCTTACCTGAGAACGAACTGATTCAGCTTCTGAGTGGAGCTTCCAGCTTCTAATGTGCCATCCACTCTTCACTTTCTCCACCCGCCTCAGAGCAGATTTTATTGATTTACCAAAGTAATCAATTTTCTTTTCTTCTCTGAAGCCTTTAAGTTTCTACTGTCATTTTGTCAGGTACATGTAAATCATAGTATGTAGGGTTAGAATTGGACCTATTTGAATCAGTTTATTTAATCATCATTCCTAAGGAGTCTGGTGTCCACTAAACCTAGTGCTCTCTGGAATCAACAAGTTTGAGATTCTATGCAATTGAGTGTGTTTGATTATATTGTAAATGTCATTATTTGAGGAGTATGCATAAAAGAGAATAAGCATGTAAATAGGAAAGCAAGCTCAAATAGAGGAGAGAGAAATCAGGCTTCCATATGATGAAACAAAAGAACAAAGCATATTATGTTTATTAGCACAATAACAGATGTTTCAACTCAAACACATGGATTTTAATTTTCAGTCCTTAATAGTCAAAGATGGTTTGAGCATTTTTGCTTATATTGGTTATCAGTGATATTTGTTTTATTTAGGCAATTTGCATCTCTACAGCTGCCTCTCTCTTTTACTTCTGGTGCATTATATTATCCAGATTTGTGAAGGTTATGTATGTGAGCCAAAGTACATTTTAGCTGGTGATCCTTATCATCTGATACTTCCTGGTCACGTTTGTCTGTTTTTCTCCAAACAAATCGTGCAACGACTTGCTTTCTACTGTCATAGCAGCACCGGCCGGAGCACTTTAGTGCATTGTGTGTTGGTCTTATCCACTAGAAACAATAAATTTTAACTCGTTCTTTGTATGTGTAAGTGGAGAATAACGGGGATAGTCTTTAATTGGAGGATGCTGATAACCTAAATCTTACTTGATATCTTTACATGAATTTTGAAACGCAGTTCCATGATGACAGGTATCATAGAACTGGCGCAATCGAGAAATAATAATAGATCAGTGTTACTGAGATGGCACAGAGAATCTATTCGGTCAAAGAGAGGATCGTCAAATGACCAACCATATTTATAGTTCATATCACTGAATTGAATTGCTTTCATGCATCCCCAAAGCACGCATTACCTTGATTTCTGCATCAGCCTCTGACCTGTGGGCGCTAGCCAGTTCAAGCATTCCTCTCCTTTGCTTTCTAACAGAAGAAATCGTTCGCTTCCTAAATGCCTGTGTGCAACGATAGTCTAATCAGTATCAAAGCCCAGAAACAGCCAGATGATACAATGAGTTGAGGTTCCCAACCTGCGCTCTGCTGTGGTGAGGGTTGACAGCCTCAAAGGCCATCACAAGTACACACCCTGAAAGGCAGGCGAAGGCAAGAAGCCCATCGACTCCGACAGCTCATTAGGTGAGAAGGAAGGAGATATAATACTCCATTGGGACAGGAGAGAGTTCCCTTATTCTTTCTTCTCGGTCCCATTGCAGTCAGCAGCGCCACTTCCATCATGGGGCGTCTGAACCCAGGCAAGCTTCATGGGGCCTCACCCCAGTTTCCTTGGAGACCGTTCGCGAGCTGCAGCAGCAGACTCCATTTCCACGCACTGTTGCTGCTGCATCTCCACATTTCTGCCGACCTGAGAGCCCATTAAAAGTAGAAACTGCGAGGGAAATGGTCTGCTTAAGAAGACCCTCTGCTGCCACTTTCATGGCAATAACAGATGCTTTTTCGTCAGTTTGATCCACCGCCTTTCATTGCAAGTTCTTCGACTGGGGAGAACATCTGTCGACCCTCGTCGATTCTTTCACGTAAGAATGCACCTTCCTTCACTATGCCTCATCTTCCTCTTCCCTCCACCCTGTGGTCACCAGGATATCCCATTCATTCCGGCCTCACCTTCAAAACCACATCCACCACCGGCCCCTCCAGCCCCTCCTCCACTCCTGGGACTGAGACTGTTATTTACTCCACAGTGGAGACAGCGTGGCCTGCGGCTTGCTACCACTGGCCGCGTCGTCCAGCATCCCGCCTGGCCTCCTCCCGGGCCCGACTTCATCTCCCGACGCCTCCATTGCCGGGGTCTCTCGCCTGCCCTCGGCGACCTCTTCTCCCTCCGGTTGCTCGATCTCAGCAGCCTCAAGCAGCTCGCCGGCCCCATTCCACCAGCCCTCGGCCGCCTCTCCCACCTTGGGCACCTCCTCCTCGGCTCAACCAACTCACCGGCTGCATCCCTCCGCCTTCGCAAACCTCACCCGACTCCGGAAGCTCTCCCTCGGCAACAACTAACGCCTCTCGGATGCTTCCCAACCTCCATGTTCACCTCTCCATTTCTTCCGTGGTCTCTCTTTCCAACAACAGGTTAACCGGCAGCATCCCGGCATCCATCGGGCGGGTACCGCCTGCAATGGAACACTAGACCTCCATGGCAACCCTCACCGGCTCCACATCCCCATGGAGATCAGTTGCTACCGAAGGCTCACTGTTCTTGATCTTTCAGAGAACAAGGTCACCCGGCGGCATCCCAGCTCCATAGGCAAGCTCCGAAAACCTGGTGGTTCTCTGCGCTTGAACCAGAACCGCCGCATCACAGGAGGCATTCCGCCTTCCATCGCCGGTATGGATATAACTGCAGTTCTGTAGGATGTCGGAGAACCAGCTCACCGAGGAGCATCCCGGATTCGATCGGCAGCCTACCTAGCATCGAGAGACTGATACTGGAGAACAACAAACTCACCGGTCAGCTGCCCGCCGCTATGGGACGCCTCGCCGCATGCACGGACATCTTCTTCTCCGACAACCGGTTACCGGCAGGATCCCGCTTCCAGCTTCGCCAACCTGGCCAATCTGCAGACGTTAGACCTGTCGCGGAACCGCCTCTGTGGTCAATCCCGCCGAGCTCTCCCGGCTGCGGAACCTCCAAGAGCTGGATCTCTCCTTCCAGCTCCCTGATGCGCTTGGGCGGGCCGCCGAGCTGGCTCGGCCAGATGGGTATATTCAAGCGTCTGGCGGACACAGGGATCTCTGGTCCGCTGTCTGACTGGCTGTCGTCGGCGTCGTCCATCGTCCCTCGACCTTTTCCAGCAGCGGACTGGTGGGGGGATCTCCGCAGTGGATCGGCAACATGACCGGGCTCTCGTTGCTCAACCTCTCAACAACGCTCTGCATTCGGGGATCCCGGAGGTTCAAGAACCCTGACGTTGCTGATGGACCTGCACGCCAACGAGCTGTACGGCCGGCTGCGGCCAGTGCTGGCAGGGGCCTGGGACCCCTTGGGGGCACACTACCGGACGCTGGATCTGTCGCGCAACCGGTTCACCAGGGGCTTGAGCGAGGACGACGTGGGGAGCTGGCCGCGATGGACACAGTAGAGAGGCTAGTGGTCTCGCACAACCCAGAGCTTGGCGGGATACCGGCGTCCATGTCGAGGCTGGCGGCGCTGAAGGGGAGGTGGGGATGGCGAGACAGGCTCTCCGGGAGCATACCTGAGGGCGTGATGGACCTCGCGCGACTGACAGAGTTCGATGTGTCAGATAACAGGCTCAGCGGTCGGATACCGCGCCATCGAGACTCCCCGCACTTGACGGCGGAGGGCTTCAGAGGAAACACGGGGCTCTGCGGCGCCTACTCCCGCCATGCAAGCTGTAGTAACGAGGCAAAGTACACAGGAAGAGTCTCAGATTTAATTTTCCGATGTCAAGGTGACGGAGAACAAAACAAAAGTTTCTTGTTTGACAATTCATGGAAACGTAAGAACGGCTTGCTCTTTTTTTCTTTTTCGTTTTTGGGTCCTATTGTCTATTAAGGTAGGGAATCTTAATATATCAAATATATAATATAATATAAAGACATTGTTACATAATTGATAGAGATTCCAGTGAATATATCTATATACTTGAGCTCCTCCAATCGAACAATATCCATGTGTTGTGTCCAGTCGACGTAATAAAATCTGGTTCAAACCGGTTTTCAGTTAGATTTGATTAGAGCTAAGATGGTTTGAATCGTAATCGATTCAAATTTATTTAATCGATTTGATTTAATTCTGATTCAATTAATCAGTTTATAATTTATATAATTTAATATATATATATATATATAATAAAATTAGTTCAATTCAATTGAACCGAACTGAAATCTTGGTTAGGTTCAATTTGAACACCTCTACCATTCATGGCTTGCACAATATTTTTCTAATAAGCCACATTTACAAATATGTGTACCAAAACTACATCTATGATTATATAAAGAGGACATCTTCACAGATAAAATGAATATTTAACATATTTTTATTTTCATCACAAAACCATAGAATTTGATTGGGTTTTGCACTAATCTCCGATCTCCAACGATGTTTAAAGAGCGACAAGAAGTCATGGAATTTGTTAAGAAGAACCGTTTTAATAGTCAAAATCATATATCATAGTCTACATCGACTCAAAATATTTATCATAGTATTAAGTTTCAATTATATATTGATCTGATATTTAGCTTTTTCACTTTTCAGTTTACGATCATTCGAACAAATCCTGTATCATGTCACATCGTGACAAATCTGTACAATGCTCCAGTCTTTAGCTGGTTGACAGTGTTGTTTGCATTAGAGAAACCGTAAAAGAAAGGCTGCTACTTCGAACGACACTTGCAGCGAGCATGATCTCAAACGGAAAACAACAGTGATCTCAAACGGAAGCAAACAGTGGAAGAAAGCCGATCAACCAGCATAACGGCTTGACATCAAGGGAAAGAAACAGTTCGATCCAACCCTCCATAGAGACTAATCCCAGGCAAGTAAAAAGGGTTACTTCGTCGTAAATGGAAATTTGCATGTCGAAGTGCCGCAAGAAACGCAGCTGGTGATCCCGCCTAATCACAGATTAAACCCCATTCCAAGATCAGAACCAAGGAAGGAAGAAAATTCAAGAAACGGTTGAGAAGTCGGAATTACCGAAAGTGATGAACGTGATCATCGGGAACCCGTCGCCGGCTCCACGGACAAGGCGATCTCCTCAACCGCACGAAGTCGATGAACGGCGTCATCCAGGAACCCGCGATCTGGCAAACGTCGGTCTCTCCTGCCACTTCTTGAGGCGGCAGCAGGCGTTCGTGGTAGGGCGACTCAGGGGCTAAGACGATCTCGGTCGTCTGCTTCCAGATGCGCTGACTCCAACCAGTGGAACCGCGATCTCGCAAACGTCGGCCTCTTCTGCCGCTTCTTGAGGCGGCGTCAGAGCCGTTAAGAGAGCGAGAGTGAGGACGACAGGAGAGGGATAGCGAGAAGTGGCGATGGGAGAAGATGGGGAGGGGTTGGAGAGGTTAAATAGGCAGAGGCAAATCGAAATGGGAGGAAAACGAGATTTGATATATACAAAATAGACACACAAAATAAAGCCAAGATTTTATGCAAAATTAAAGTTTGAGATTTGATGAGCGAACAAGACCACATCACCAGTATATACCGATTTAACATTTGATATGAGACTAATCCACCAAAGCCCTATGTACCGATCTATATTGATATACTCTACTGGTATGATCCGATATGTACCATGATCGATCAATAAAACGATATGGATCGGAACCATATATAAATACCCTGAAATACTATAGCTCCTTGGAGAGAATCTGATCAAGATAATATGCAAATTATCCTCTAAAGGTAAATATATGAAAACTTGAAGGGCGGCCAAAACTGAAATTGCATGTTATCATGAAATAATTCAAATTGAGTGCTACAAGAGATTTCAATTTGCTTCATCAAAACAATATTAATAAGAATGATGGAAATTCAAAGTTGCCAAAAGGCTATTACATCTAATTTTGCTAAAGGAAGAATGGCTTTACATCAGAATGCGCACTACAGCTAGACCAACAGCAGATATGGAACAAGAATTAACGCAATACTCTTATGACATCGTATTTTGCTGCCTCTAACTGTGCTCCCAATGCATGGATTTCCTGAAAATTTACAAAGATAAAACCAAATTCTAGACATACTAAACCGAAAACTAATGCCATTGCACTATCGCATTTTTTTTCTCCTTGATCTCTAAACTCTACTCGCCGAGTTTGGTAGTAAGTTCTCAGGTTTCGCACTGGTTCGGGCTAACTCACAATGATGCTCTAAAAATTAGAAAAAATAAGTTAAAGTAAAGCTAATATATTCGGCCCAAGACATGAAAAATTTAAAAGCTACTTGCAATAGCACATACATAATCATTGATCAATGCTACCGATGTAGTCCTATTGCTTTGTTCCTGCATAACAAAGGTGATAAAACGCAACAAAGTCAAATGAAACACCGGATCAACATTAGCAATGCTGATCTAGCAACAACACTCGTAGACCGAACGCTGAGGATAAATCGTGACTAAATCAACATGAACTTGTTTTTTGTTACCTACAACAATCTAGTGGGATTGTCACATTAGAGTCGATTTAGCACCAAGTTTAACTATTTTCTACTTAATCGGTATCTCTTCATCCAATCCAAGATGGTTAACCTAGTTGTTAAATTAAAAAGGCTTTCAGAATAAATATGGACAATAATTCACCAGATATCACCACATATTCCATTATCAATAGACATTACCATCCCTTTACCCTCTCTCGAGGTTTAGATCCAAGCCGTTACCTCACACTTACATCCGCTCAAGACAGTTGACTTTAAATTAAATATTAGAAAGAAGTATTAATCGATATCAACTACGCTCAATGCAAAACCGCATCTAAGTTCACTACGATGACATCGGCTATTAACTCGTTTTTCAGCCTCGCTAAAGAATGCAAAGTGATGATCCCCGAGAATCATATAAGTTTAAAAAAAGAGAGTATATAGAGTAGACCGAACAGAAAAGCCTAATGAACTGTGAATCGACAAATTTGTTACCCTCATGTAGTATTATAATAGATAAATCGCTATGGAGTTGATACATCCTGAAGCCCGATTAACATGTTTACAATCCAAGCTGAGATGTACCTTTACTAAATGATATTAATTCCATGCTTTGATAACCAAGTTTATTGAAACTACTAATTTCAAATATGGCATGAAAAGTTCAACATGTTCACAAGTACTTTAGGGTGTATTCATCAAAAATTTCTGAAAGGTTTCCTTTTGGAAGAATATTTATGGAAATGATTGTAAAATGCTTACAATATGTCTGTCGTAAAATGTGCAGTAACTTGAGAGTGATTATGCGATCAAATAAATGTTTTGGTAAAACAAAAGCACAACCAACAATATAGGTGGCGGCCAGGAAGACTCGTGGTGGTGGAAAAAATGTACATTAATTGTTCAATTTTTTTGAGCTAGAAAAATGTCGATTGAAAGTTTGCCATAAATTTTTCATGCATTATCGCGTCACTTAAGCCAAAATTGTAGCTGTAAAACAATGCTAGAAACACTTATGGATGCAATATTAGCTATACTAACCAAAAGATGTACATTTGATGCCACCACGTAAATTTATGATCCAAATCTATTCAAACTAAATTAATAACAAGCACTTGGGTGAAGTTTGTGGGCTTCGTTTAAACTATTCTTACAGTGGATGTACCGTTCTTTTTTAGTTGTCAATTCACAATAGAAATAACTTAATATATAGTAGGCATTCAATTACTTAAACTGATATGAAAAGGTCTCCTGTGATATTTCCCGAATATATGAGAATAGCAATGTAGCAAAACAGAAAAAGTGGGGATTATAGGAATAAATAAAGGGTGAAATAGAAAGCGTGACATGGGCTTCCCCATTACAGACTCATAGTCTTTTCTTTTGCTCATAAAACACCACAACTGATAGGCCATGGAAACTTACCAAGCTGATTAGGAATATCAACTTCTATTCTCCGTCATGTTGAATTTTTTGAAGAATTGACCAGATTCAGATGTTAAAAAAATTAGTTAAAATTGCCGTCTTTCAAATTCTAATGATAATTCTAGTAGTGCTAACCTGAGATTTCTTTATCCTGTATAATTTTTAGCTAATTAAAGAAGTTCTCCACCACAGCTTCTAGTATGCACATAATCTCTAACACTGACGGAAAAGCCTTTTAACCTGACATCGAAAAACTTATTTCTGATGAGCCCGCTCATTTTCATCATCTATTACCTTGCTTCCAAGGATTGAAAGCATATAGTGTTGTTGCCCTACTGCCCGACATACTTAACGTGATACAGCCCGAACGGTGGGTGAGATCACGATCAGTGGAGCATACGAGCCCTTCATTTCAACTTGAATTTTGAGAGATTAGAATCTTGAATCATCTCACTCTGTGTTAAACATCACACCTGACAAAATGTCGAAAGCAAATGTGTGAAATACAAAGCAACAAAACCTAAGAATACTTTCGAGAAACATAAAAGAGGTCAAACTATCGACCCGGGCACGATGGTGACTAGCCTATCAATTTTGTTTGGTCCTAAACCATGGCCAAGCATTAAAACTTTAGGATTGAAGTTGATAGTAGTATACTCATTGAGGCCTATATAACAATCGTACTCATTGTCGACAGATATGGAACTAATGAGATGTTACAATATCCCCGACTCAATTAGCTTGGCGTCCTCGTCGAGGCCCAATATAACCGAGATCGAAACCCTAACATAGTACATGTGAGGTTTAACTTCCGGTGAGTGGCTCTGGCCAGAGTGATGAGTTCTCGACTTCATCCACGGGTAACCCTTTCTACTCGAGCCCTCTCACCTACCCAATTGCTAGGTGAGCTCTGATACAAATGTCACGACAGGAATTCATGAGCTAGCTGACCCGATAACTTCATTTTAGTCCTTGACCCGCAGTTCAATACTTAGGCGGGGAGTTATCATAGTGCACTCATCACCCTTATAAACCCGATCTTAATCTTGCCCACTTCGAATCCTCCCACTTCAGGCTTGGCATTCGTCAAGGCCAGTATCTTCGGATCGGTGCAGCGTAGTGTACGCGTGACATTAGCCCGTGGTAGCTCCACTTGGCCGTGGCAGTCCTCTGTCTCCTTACCGCGGTAGCCGTTTCTACTTTCGAGCCCCCTCACCCATTACCCAAATGATGAGTCGACTCACGATGCCATAAAAGATGTCACATTCTAGATTTTTCTTGCCGTATTTTTTCCTGCATTCGGTCAAAGTAGATAAGCCATCGGCTTTATTAAATATTCGCCAGAAACATTTGTACAATTCGTTTATTTTATCCAGAATCGCGAATAGAAGAAAATAAAGCGTAGTGATGTTAACCGAGAGATCGTCTAAAGCGGTTTTACTGGCCCGGTGAAGGAAGATCCTCTCATTTGGAATGGGTTAGTCTTTGAGAGGAGATTGCGAAAATCAGCAAAGAAAATTGACTAGCGGTAGAATACGAAGTCGACTCAAAATGAATCGTGATCGAAATTGATCATCGTATTGGCGTATATCGAATGCGAAGGAGCGCTCCCAATGATAGATGGAGGTTTATCTGAGGATGAGTTAGTGTTCTAACGGTGAATGAAGGCAAACCATGTCATTACTCTAGCGGTGGATCTGGTGGTGTCAGCAGAAGTGGAGACCGCATTCCTCTAGCGGATGGAGGAACCGTCAACGACCCGCGTCCAGAGCTGACGGTAATCCGAAGAAATTGCCTACGCTCTCGACGAGGGAAAATGCGTAATCTACGCCTTGATGCATGTCGTACTCCGAATGAAATAACGCATTTAAAACACCTCTCTTTCAAATATCGTAAATGCGCCGAAATATTTTAAATTAGCGCCGATTGACTTGAACCCTGGCGTTGGGAGGCTGAATAGTCAGCCGCAAACAAATCTTAGAATAGATGAGGGATCTTTGCTCTCGCGTATCTTCTTTACTACTCTACGTTGCCTCTTGGTGCGAATGAATTGTTACTTGACAAATTTTTTTACTAGAGGTATAGTTTTATTTTCTTAGAACATGTTCTTTCTTTTCGAGGATTTGGGTTGGTTTGATTTCTCCAAAGTGGCATCAATCATTTAGTTTAAGGTTGGTAAGATATGGCATGTGATGGATCATGATGTATCTTGAAGCATAGACTCATGGGGCCCATTCGTGGATCTTGCTTGAGAGTCGAGGGCAATGCTAATACGTAAATCCTTGAGCCCGACCTTTTGTAAAAGATCTCAAAATGGGCTGAAGATCTTGGGGCTAACTTCTACGCTGGCCAAACCTCATACTCCCTTGGTTGGCGACGCTTTTAAGAAGACATGCTACATAGCTTGAACTTTTGCCGATCTCTTAAGCCGATCGCATAACTTTTTGGCTTGGAAGCTTTCGGTGTTAATAATCTTTGAGGTCCCAGATTTACGTTCTCCTACCTCGTCCCAATATCTGAAGTGATGCACTTTCTTCCGTAAAACCCGAATGGAGTCGTCGTAATCTAGAGTGGTAACTATTATTATAGAAAAACTTCAATTAGGTGCAAGTCGTATCGACTCTACGAAGTCGAAAACGCATCAACAGAATCTTGAAGTTTGTATTGTCATTTCAGTTAGCGGTGGTTTAGGGGTGAAAAGTTGTACACCACACTTTAAGCTGCGTGCCCGAAGATTTTTGTAGACTTCCACACTAAAATTTTAAAGGTGAACCTTGGATCTTTATCGAGATAATGTAGCGGCACCCGTGATATCCGAATAATTTACTTAATATATAAACATTAAGATTTAACAGCTGAGCATACATTAATAGGGAGGAAGTGGCGGATTTATTAAGTTTGTCTACTCTTACTTGAGTCAGGTATTATCCTTTTCGCGGTCTTGGGTAATCGCATCATGAAAATCCCGTAGTGACTTGCTCCAGCCTGACCAGTCGAAATCCTTCTGTTGATTTTCGAGATACCGCGATGTTACCTTTTCACTGTTAAGCGTATCAAAAGGATTTTAGATAACATATTCTAGTCTAACAAGATTTTTAATCAGATAAGATTAAAGATAAACTGTAATACAGAAAATATATCATATAAAACATATACCTTTTAACATATTTAATTCTACAATAAAACCTTAATCATGGGTCAAGAATATTATGAAAACTTTAATTGATTATTTTAATATAAAAAAATTTGACATTTAAAAGAATTGATACACATTTTCAAACTATAAAACTTTCAACATTTAAAGAATCAAAATAAAAGCTAAAACTTTTAAGAAGGTAGGAAAACCTACCTCTTGTCAATAAGTGTAACTCCTCGTTCTCTTCAAGGGTGTAACTCCTAAGTTCCTCATGGTTGTCGGTTTCGACTAGGTAAGGAGCGAAGAGAAATCCTCCTTTAAATAGGAGGAGGTGAGCCTCTATTAAGGAAATAAATTTTAATTTTCGTATTTATTTAATATAAATTATTTCCATTTAATATACTAACAAATATGATATCATCATATTTGGAATACTTACTAGTTATTTCCTTAATTCATATCAACAAACAAGGAAGTAGATTAAGATTTCCTAAATTATGATGGCAAGTAAGGAAAACAAAATTTAAATCTCAATCTCAAATATTTGATTTGATTACATTTCTCCTCCTATAGGAAATTTGGTCCCCAATTTAGCTTACCTTAATAGAATAGATGAGGATACTTCTCTGCATATCTTCTTCTCTTTCCCATGTTGCCTCTTGGTGCGAATGGTGTTGCCAACAAATCTTTACCAAAGGTATAATTTTGTTCCTTAGAACATGTTCTTCTCCTTTCAAGATCTGGGTTGGTTGTTCTCCAAAAAGTATCATCCCTTAGTGAGGGTTGGTAAGATATGACATGTGATGGATCATGATATATCTTGAAGCATAGACATGAAATACATCATGGATACTAGCCAAAGCCGGGGGCAATGCCAATATGCTACAGACCCAACCTTTTGTAAGATCTCAAAATGGAGCCCAATAAATCTTGCAGGGCCTAACTTTCCTTTGACCATTACCTCACCAACTCCTTGGTTGGCGACGCAACGGGCGTGCTCTGACTTAGTCACAGGTCTCGCTAGCCGATCTGCATAACTACGGCGACTTTGGTACATTGTAATCTTTGGCATTATAATTGGTCTTATCAGCATCTTTTGAATTAATTGAGGCCCCAAAAGCTTCCGTTCTCCCACCTCATCCCAATATCTGGTGATGCTTTCTTCCATAAAGAGCTTCAAATGGAGCCATCTCAGATGCTAGAGTGGTAACTATTATTATAAGAAAACTCAATTAGATGCAAGTGCATATCCAATACCCAAAGTCTAAAGCACATGCTCTTAAGAGATCTTCAAGAGTTTGTATTGTCCTTCGAGATTGGCCATCGGTTTGGGGGTGCTTGAAAGGCTGTCTTTAAATTTTAGCTAGCGTGCTTAAAGATTTTGTAGACTTCCCCAAAATTTAGAGGTGAATCTTGGATCTCTATCTGAGATAATGCTAGCGGCACCCCATGATATCGAATGATTTCCTTAATATATAAGCTTGCTAGTTTATCCAATGAATACTTCTTGTTAATAGGAAGGAAGTGAAGCCCGGATTTAGTAAAGTCACGTCTGCTATTACTGAGAATTCGGAGTCACTTAATCCTTTCCGGTCTTGCAGGTAATCATCACAAAATCCATAGTGACTTGCTCCCACTTCCATTCAGGAATCGAAATCCTCGCAACTTTCCATGGTGCCTAGATGTTATCTTCACTGTTGACATATCGGACATTTAGAAACAAACTTCTTTATATCTCTCTTAAGCACCATGCCACTTGATAGTTTTGGCGTAAATCTCGATACATCTTAGTAGTCGGGATGGATATTAAATTTTTGATCTATGTGCCTCCTCTAATAATTGCATCTTTCTTTGGATGGCTTTTCGGGAACCACAAAGTCGATTGTGGAATGTAATAGAACCATCTTAGAGCGGAGGGAATCCAGTCTAGAACCTTGAGCTATTTCCTTAACTATCATTTGAAGATATGTATCTTCCTTTTGACCTTCTTTAACCTTTTCCACCAAAAATGATTGTGCCATCAAACACACAAGAAAACCTTTATTTGTCTAGATAAAAGTTTAAGTTTTAAGTCTGCTAACTCGTTATCATGGGAATTCCTTTGAATATTCATATAGGCTACAAGACTATAGGTATTTACCTTAAGGCATCGGCAACTACATTAGCTTTCCCGGGATGGTAGTTGATATTAAAATCATAATCCTTTAGAAAGTCCAACCACCTTCTTTGTCTCATATTTAAATCTTTACGTGTGAAAATATATTTGAGACTCTTATGATCTGTGAAGATTTTGAAGAATGCATCCATATAGATAATGCCTCAAATTTTGATTACCAAAGGAAAATATTTTGCTAGTTCTAAGTCATGAGTAGGATAGTTCTTTTCATGAGGCTTTAATTGCCTCGATGCATAAGCAACTACCCTCTCGTTTTAAATTAGAGCATAGCCAACCCACTTGTAGTGAGGCATCACTATACACTACAAAACCTTCTCCCTCTGAAGGAATCACGCAAGATAGAACCTTTAGTTGTTCTTCTTCAATTCTTGAAAACTTTGTTGACATTTATCATCCCACATGAATTTTATGTTCTTTTGTGTCAACTTGGTCAATGAATGTTTGGCTAGAAAGAAGCCTTCTCACGAATCTTCTATGATATCGACCAAACCAAAGGAAGCTTCCTAATCTACGAAACATTAGAGAACTGCTTCCATTTTATCACGACTTCAATCTTGTGAGGGTCAGCAGGATAATACCCATTTCGAAATTACATGGCCAGAAACATAATTTCATTGGGCCAAAAGTTACGCCGCCCAACTTGGCATATAGTTTCTCACAAAAGCCCACCGGAGGACTTCGAGCTGTCTTAAGACAGGTGTTCATGTGCTGCGCTATGCTTTTGGAGTAGATCAAGATATCATCAATGAACACAATTACAAATTTATCGAGATAAGGGTGAACACTCTATTCATGAGATCCATGGTGTTGAATTGCATTTGTGGAGTCCAAAAGACGCGTGCAGAATTCATGGCAATGACCATATCTTGTTCTAAGGAAGGCAGTTTTACGTATGTCTCCTTCCCTTATCTTTTGGATTGATGATACGGGATCTCAAATCAATCTTTGAGTATACGAGTACCTTGAAGTTGATCCAAGCGGTCATCTGATAGGAAGAGGATATTTATTCTTTATGGTCACTTGGTTGAGTTGTCTATAATCGATCGTAGTCGCGTAGATCCATCTTTCTTCTTCACAAAATAGGGGCCGGGGGGCACTTGGTATTACAGGTCGAATAAAACCCTTGTCCAAAAGCTCTTGGATGCGAACAACTTTAACTCCTCCAACTCAATTGGTGCCATTCTATATGGAGGTTTAGAAATAGGTCGCGATTACCAGGTAGAAGATCAATTGTAAATTCAATTTGTCTATTTGGTGGCGATGCAAGTAGATCTTGGGGAAAAACATCTGGAAAATCCCATTACAATAGGGATGATGTCCTTTTATCTGTCTTCTTAGATTCTTCTTCTCTCGAGGAAATAAAGGCCAAGTATCCGACATCCCTTGATAATAGTTGGAGTAGCACTCAAGGCTGAAATAATAGAAGGAAACTTTTCTTGAATCAATGAACTTGAAAGGTGGTTGATCTAGAGGTGAGAAAGTACTTGATCTTAGAAAACAATCGACACTTGCATGGTATACGGAAAGCAGATCCCTTACCCAAGATAAGCGTCGAAGTCTTGAAATTCTAGTATAATAAGATCTACTAGCAAATCATGACCTTTAATAGTAATAACAGTTTCTATATATCGATCAACTATCAAAGAGTTTCCAGCAGAATTATTTACCACCATTAATGCATTATTCATTGTCACCGATTCTTATGCGGTTTCATAGCAAAACAAGGTGATATAAAGAATCACGTGGGAACCGAATCGATAAGCCACCAGGATCTTGGCATACCTGCAGTGTGACGGCCACCCATTATCTGGGGCGTGAGAGGCCCTCTGCTGACCTGGCAGGTCTGGGCATTGAGAGGCCTCTGTCCAGCCACCGTCTGGGAGGTGAGGAGGGCCTCTGCCCGGCCACCTATTCTCTGGGAGGTGGGGAGCCCCTCTGCTCAGCCACCCCATCCTTCTGGGGTGGGAGTGCCTCTGTCAGGTGCCCCGTCTGAAGGTGAGTGTTTCTCACCCGAACACCCTCGTCTGAAGTGAGGAGCGCCTCTGCCTGATACACCCATCCTCTGGGAAGTGAGGACGCCTCTGCCTGGCCACCCCATTTAGGAATGGAGGAGCGCCTCTGACCAGCCGCCCCGTATGGGAAGTGAGGAGTGCCTCTGCCCGGCCACCCTTGGGAGTGAAAGAGGGGCATCTGCGGGCACCCATCACAGAGAGTGAGGCGCGGCTCCCGGTGACCCCATCTGAGAAGTGAGGTGCCCTGTAGTCCACCATCTGGGAAGTGAGGAGTGCCTCTGTCGACCCACCCATCCCGGTGAGAGGGAGTTGAGGCTCTGACCCATCATCTGGAAAGTGAGCACCTCTGCCAGGCAGCCTTACATCTCTTGAGGGTGAGGAGTGCCTCTGCCCGGCCACCCTATATATGCAGTGTGAAGGGGGCCTCTGCCCGGCCACCCAACATCCAGAAGTGAGGCGCCTCTGCCCGTCCACCCATTGTCAGGGAAATGAGGAGGGCCTCTGCTCGGCCGCTGCTTCAGAGAAATGAGGGATCGCTTCTGCCCGGCCACCTGCGTCTGGGTGAGAGCACCTCTGGCCGACCACCCATACTCTGGGAGGTGAGGAGCCCC
>JAKGGE010002390.1:0-10012 GCA_023748175.1 Hoolock leuconedys
CACTCTATTGTGGATTTCATGTGTGTGCTTTTGAACAACAATGTAACAAAAAAATTAATACACAGAGGAACGGGTTGTGGGATGGGGGGTGGAACTCAAACATTTATGGGTTGGTTGGAAACAGGCATCTAAGTCATCATCCTACCCAGTCCTATGGCAGGAGAGGGCATTGGACACAGAGGTAGCCATTGGCATTGAGGTATCCAGGGTAGAGCTGTGGCATGTGAGGAGGCAGAAAAGAAGTGTCCCTGAGGAGGTGGCACCCATCCTGAGGCTAGGAGCCTCCCTGATGGCTCCAGCCACTTCTCATGAATCCCTCTTCCCATTCCCCTCCACATGCTTAGACTCCTGGGCAGAGATAAACTCCTGGCGGCTGCTTTTACAAAGTGACAAGCGCACGACATATTCTTTTTTTTTTTTTTTTTTTTTTTGCAGGAAGGTGATCACTTTCTTTTATTTATTTATTTTTATTATTATACTTTTGGGTTTTGGGGTACATATTACTACAATGTGCAGGTTTGTTATATGTATCCATGTGCCATGTTGTTTTGCTGCACCCATTAACTCATCATTTAGCATTAGGTATATCTCTAATGCTATCCACCCTCCCCACCCACAACAGACCCCAGTTGTGATGTTCCCCTTCCTGTGTCCATGGGTTCTCATTCCACCCTTGGTGAGAACATCTGGGATGTTTGGTTTTGTCGCTAGATGGTTTACTGAGAATGATGTTTTCCAGTTTCATCCATGTCCCTACAAAGGACATGAGGGCTGTCATTTTATGGCTGCGACGGCTGCTTTTGTAACTCGAAGTGCAGGTGTTAAACTCCTTTGTCTGTGTTCCCACGGGAACAAAAAATCTGAACTCAGGTGATAAGGTGAGCAAAACTCTCAGTGAAGAAAAGCAGTTAAAGTGACTTTATGGGTGAGAGCCTCTGTGCTAATTCAATCTACCGATTATTAAAACATAGGAAGAAATTGATATGATAAATGCTTATACTAGAAATGTTCATATTAAAGCGTCAGAGGAAATTCTCCCATTTAGGGCACTGGTAGCACAACGAAAGTACTACCAAATAAGAAACTCCTGCCATTTGCCACCATGGGGGTGGAGTGGGGGTCAGCATTTATTGTGAGTGCCTTTATTCTCTGATGTCCAGAGCTTTCACTGTATAGATTATGTCCTGGTGGTTGGCAAGTTGGAATCCTCCAAATTAACGGCCCTGACTGCACTGTTATTACACTTCCACTCAGTGGGCGAATTCAGGCTGCTCTCTGTAAGTCCTGACAGCCACCCTTGATAACACTTGTTATATTTTTACTGACGTGTGACTGTTGCTAATGATCTAGATTTTTGTCTTTCAAAGACAGTAGAAAGACTACAGACTGGTAGACTAGAAGACACCTCTCTTTTGGAGGAGAACAAGTAACTGTAGAGAAACAAAATTGTGGATACTGATGGGACAATGTGGGTCCTCACAGAGGCAGCACAAAATGGGGCTGCTTTCTGATGGATCCAACTAAGTGTGACGATCAAATCCGCACTGCCCAGACTGCCATCACACAGCTGATGTATCGAGACTGAAGCTGAAGTAAAGGACCTGATGTTTCTGATGCAGAAGCCACTACAACATGCCAGACTTATGACTCTTGCCAAAAGTTGACCTGTTTTTCTTTACAACAAAAGAGGCCACATTGCTTGGGGGCAGTGATGACCCTGTGGCTTTCGACAGTTGGCTTCACATCAGGTGACCACTGACTGTCTGCCTTAATGCTACCAATGTTCTCTTCACTTTTAATTTTTTTCAGTTTACATGTTTATACATTCCGTGTAATCAGCCAACTCAGCGACACCATTAGGGCTCCTGAGTCTTGCTTAGCTATGTGTTAGCATTTCAACGCAACCTATTTTCAGTCTGACAATGGATTGCACCTTTTCTCAAATGTCACCCAGTATTAATGAGCCGATAGGTCAAAGTACTTGATGAATTCCACACTCACCATCCACTGGTATCTAGCATTGCTGGTGATGGGTAATTTCTGACTCTACTTCTACTTATTTTGAGTAGTAGGGTAATTTGGTCCTGGATGTGATGTCCCAAAAGTGACCTCTTGGCTACAAGGATCAGAGCCACAGGGTCGGAGGCAAGGGTGGGGGAGTGATTGGGAAAAGGTGAGAAGCTTGGGTACTTTCGGATGGGACACACTGATTATGTGGCAGTGGGAGGGGAAGGTGGCAGGCTTCTTTGGGAGAGAACACCTTAGATATTGGGAGATGCAGGATCAGGGACAAGGCAGTGTGTTCTCTTTGTCCTCTAGATCAACACTGTCACCTGGTCAGCAGCAGCTGTGCTGGCGGCAGTGACCTGCTGCTGAGTTTGTGAGGTACCCTTCATGGCGCTATGAAAACAGAAAACTTATGTGGATATGACTGATCTGGAACTATTTTGTTATGCAGGTACCATCAGCTGAAACTCTGTAGAGGTAGTATGTACAAACGCGATCAGTGCAGAGTGTTTCATTGTAATGCAAAATTATGTTTCTTTGCTTTGAGACGGAGTCTCAGCTCATTACCCAGGCTGGAGTACAGTGGCGATCACCGGCTCACTGCAAGCTCCCACCCCTCCCAGGTTCTTACCTTTCTCCTGCCTCAACCTCATGAGTAGCTGGGCCTACAAAACACTACCACCAGCACTTTGTTATTTTTTGGTAGCATTTTTGGTGGGTTTTATGGTAGGCTGGGGATACCTTTGGGGTTGTCATACTAGGCATAGGGTCTGCCTCTTGACTCCAGTGTGCTGGTTGCAGGAAGGTGAGCCCACTGGAGCCTGACACCATGCACTTGTGCTAGAATGGCTGGGGTTCAACATGTATGAAGGTGAGGCTACCAGCAGCATTTGACACCGCATGGCAATCTCAAGACGACCCGGCCAGTGACAGCAATCCTGAACTGCCCCGGGTTATATGTGAGGAAGGAGTGAGCCTAGAATACTCTCAGTGGTGATGGGGATTGCTTTTAGCCCATCTCTTGCTCATATAATTATTGGCAATGACACAGCTGATCAAGAGCCTAAATTCCGGTATGTGAGTTATGAGTGATAATAGACTAGTCTTAGATCATTCTTACTGTTTGAAAAGACCAATTTGATACAGGCGGTTTCTTCAAGTTAAATGAGACCAAGGACTTTGTGAGGTGTGGATGGGGTCACTGGCAAGGTGGCTCAGTCCTGAGGCATGGAGTTCTGTTGAAACGGTTGTAGTTAATTAAACAGATTTGTGGTCCAGATTCTGTTGAACAGATTAAATCAGAGTGACATATTCATGTATAATTCCATATTTGGCCAAGAATGTGTTGGGCTGATGGGTGGCTTGTTGAAGGGAAGTCAAATACAGGCTGTGGGTATACTTGCACATATTTTTTGCTGAATTATGATAAACTGAAGACTAGCCCACATCTCTACAGCCATTTCTAGGATTATATTTGAATTACGAAAACAGCCTTGAGGATGAGATGATGTCTTCCTGGGCAGAGGGGTTTGTTCCACTTGTAACAGTAATGAATTCCCCAAGCTCACTGTTCATCCCGTATTATGTAGCCCACTCTGTGTCCCTATCCATGATAGGTCATTTGCTTCACCAATGTGAGACTTGGGGAGCACAGAAAACCAGTGGGAACATTGGTAGCCAGTATGTGCATCATGCTGATGCCCTTGCTACTGCTTTTGCCATAAGTAATAAGTCCATTTGTCTCTGACTCAGGAGTCCCATGTCTTTTGCCAGTATCCACAAAACAGTAACAGGTTAACTGTTTGATAAGTAGGGAAAAATCTCAGGCCCTGTATAATTCTCTACAATATCTTGTCTTTTCATTTTCTTAACAATGTCTTTTTAAGAGCACAAGTTTTTTAATTATTGATAAAAGTTCAATTTATTAGTCTTTTTTTATCGATTATTGCTTTTGTTAGCCATTTACCTAATAATCCTTTTACTAATCCAGGTCCCACAAGATTTCTTAACTTTTGCCTGTGTTTTTGCTTCTTAGGATTTTTATAAGCTTTATGTCTACGTTTAGATGCATAGCGAAATCCGGATTAATTTTAAAATAAAGTGTTATTTTAGATTCAGGATTTCAATGTTTCCTTTTCTTTTTTGCCTATTGATGTTCGTGCCGGCGACACATCTCAATTTGAAGAGCTATCCTTCTCCCTTCAGCTTTCTATCTTTGTAAAAAACCAATTAGCCATATAAGTGCAGGTCTATTTCTGGACTCATTATTCTCCATTCCATTGATATGTTTATCTCTTCTTTATACCGCCTGTTTGATTTTACTTGAAGCGTATATACACTTGATAATTTTAAAAAATTAGGCTCGGTGAAATGGAGCATAAAACTTGATAGTATGTTTTCCATTGCAGAATGTATTTGCTGCAGTGTGGAATGAGTGCCAATTCATATTCCCACTGTGTAAATATTACATACTGCATATACAAACATATAGTGAGTTTATTAAGTATTAAATAACAGATAGTGTAATCTTTTTTGATGTGTTGTTGAATTGGTTCACTAGTATTTTTATTGAAGTTTTGCACCAATTTTCATTGGAAATACTGGCTTGTAGTTTTCTTTTCTTGTTGTGTCTTTGTCTGGCTTTGGTACCAGGATGATACTGGCGTCATAAGTAAATTTGGAAGTATTCCAATCTAGTTCTTTTTGGAAGTTTTTAAAAGGATTGATATTAATTCTCACTGAATGCTTGGTAGAATTCAGCTGTGAGGCAAGCTTCCTGGGGTTTCTTTGTTTGGGACATGTTTTAGTAGCCACTTCAGTCCCTTTATTTTGTTACTGGTCTGTTCCGGGCTTTCTATTTCTCCCTAAGTTAATCGTATAGGTAGTTGTATGTTTCTAGGAATTCATCCATTTCCTCTAGATTATCCAATTTTGTTTGGCATATGGTTGTTCAAAATAGTGGTCCCTTATGATACTTTTTTAAAAAAAAAAATTCAGGGCATCCATTATCCATCTTCACTTTCATTTCTGATTTTCATTTGTTGTGTTAACCTGCTTTTCTTTCTGGTCTAGGTAAGGTTTGTCAATTTTATTTTTTTCAAAAGTGGTTTTATTAATTTTCTATAACTATTATTCTCTATTTGGTTATCTGTTCTTATTTTTATTCCTTCCTTCACTTTAACTTTGGGTTTAGTTTGTTCTTTTCCTAGCTCCTTGAGGTTATCAACATTAGCGTGTGGTTGAAGTTTCTTCTTTTTTGAGTGTAGGTGTTTGTTGCCTTCCTTCTTAGAACTGCTTTTTTCGCATCCCATATGCTTTGGTATGCTGTGTTTCCCTTTGTCTCAAGATATTTTTACATTTCCCTTTTGATTTTTCTTTGACCCACTGGCTGCTCAAGAGCATGTTGTTTAATTTCCACACATTTGTGAATTTTCCTCCTGTTACTTATTTCTAGTTTCACCATGTGTGCAGTCAGAAAAGACGCATTATGATTTTTGATCTTTTTAAATTTTTTTTAAATTTTTTTATTTTTTTTTTGAGATGGGTCTGAAACTTTGCTTGCTCCTTGGGCTGGAGTGCAGTGGTCAGATCACCATTTTGCAACCTCCACCTCAGGTTCAAGGGATTCTCCTGCCTCAGCCTCCCGAGTAGCTGGGATTGGGTACCATACCGCGCCTGGCGAATTTTTGTGTATTTTTTTAGTGACAGAGCGGGGTTTCACCATGTTGGCCCAGGCTGGTCTTGACTCCTGACTTCCAGGTGATCCACCCACCTTAGCAGCTCCCAAAGTGCTAGGATTACAGGTGTGAGCCACCGTGCCTGGCCTCATTATATCATTCTCATGTCTTTGTGTCCTGATAGCTTAGCTCCCACTTACAAGTGAGAACATATGATATTTTGTTTTCTATTCCTGAGTTACTGCACTTAGACGAATGACCTCCAACTCCATCCAAGTTGCTGAAAAAAGACATTAGTTCATTCCCTTTTTTTATGGCTGAGTAGTATTCATGATTGTATTATACCACATTTTTCTTTATGTGTACTTGTTGGTTGATGGGCACATAGGTGGGTTCCATATCTTTGCAATTGCAAATTGTGCTTCTATAAACATGCTAGTGTATGTGTCTTTTTCATAGAACCTCTTTTCCTTTGGGTAGATATCCAGTAGTGGGATTGCTTGGATTGAATGGTAGTTTTATTTTTAGTTCTTTAAGAAATCTCCATACTGTTTTCCACAGTGGTTGTACTAGTTTATATCCCACCAGCAGTGTAAAAGTGGTCCCTTTTCCCCCACATCCATGCCACACAAGGAAGTGGTATATATTGGGGGTTCAGTATTGGCCTCTGCTGCTGCGAAATTGGGATTGGACACACAACTTTTATGATCAACCACGGTGAGGGGAAGCCCATGCAACTGAGCCCATGTAGAGCCTTCATCTCTGCAGCCATGGGCATTTTGTACATTGGCCCTTTGAGTAAGCTTCAAGATAGTTAGAGAAGAGGTTGGCATTCTAATGCAAGTAATCTTGTTCACATGGTTATCAAGGCCCTCCATCACAGTTGATGCCTTCTGTTGGGCACTTATATGGAACACAAATGTATTTACCATTGGTAGAGGTCCAACCACATACCACTTCCAAACTCCTTGTTACCCAATACTATAAATTTTTGTTCATTCCAAGTCCTGAACCATATGGTGTAGAGCCATACCCACCAGGCCATACTCCTTCCAAGCAAGGTGAAGAACCAGATATACCACTTGAAGTATGTTCTCAGAAAAGACTCTTCTTCTTCAGTGACCTTCTGGGCTACCCTGTGTGGGGCTGTGATATACAACAATGTGATCTGGCTGGTGTCCTTAGGTCATGCAGAAATGTGCTAAAATAGGTTTAAATGTTCTCCTCTTCAAACAGCTAGTTATAGAGACGTCCGTGTGACCGGTTTGATAGGGCTGCCACAACAAAGAATTACCACAGACGGGTGACTTAAACAACAGAAATGTATTTCCTTACAGTTCTGGAGGCTAGAAGTTCAAGATCAAGGTGTCAGCTGAATTGGTTTCTTTTTTGCCACAATTTGAATGTTTGTGTTCCCTCCAGAATTCATGTTTGACTTAATGCAAGAGTATTAAGAGAGGTAAGGCCTTTAGGAGGTGCTTAGGCCACGAGAGCTCTGCTGTCATGGATGGGATCAGTGCCTTGTGAAAGGGCTGAGGGAACTATCTAGGCCCTTTTGCCCTTCTGTCCCTTTTTGCCATGTGAGGAAACAGTGTTCGAGTTGCCATCTTGGAAGCAGAGACCAGGCCCTTACTAGACAATGAACTTGCTGTCAACTTGATCTTGGACTTCCCAGGCTCCGGAACTGTGAGAAATAAATTTCTATTATTTTTAAATTACCCAGTCTAAGGTATTTTGTCATAGTGGCAGGAATGGACTGAGTCACTTCTGAAGGCCTCTATTCTTGGGCTTATTGGTGGCTGTCTTCTCAATGTGTCTTAGCGACATGATTATTCTATGTGTGTTTGTGTCCTAATCACTTCTTCTTAGAAGAACATCAGTGATGTTGGATTAGGGTCTACCCTAATGACCTCATTTAACCTTAGTTACTTCTTTAAAAACCGTATCTCCAAATATAGTCGCATTCTGTGATTCTGGGGGTTAGGGCTTCAACATGTGAATCTGGCAGGGTTCTTTCAGCCCAAAACGGTCCCGTGAGCGTGGTGTGTGGGTTGCAAAGAGGAAGGCGGTGTGGCAGGTGTGAACACACTGGTAGTGTGAGCACTGCTTAAATTATCACTTAATTGCCTCAGAACCTGTTCAAGGCAATCCATGTACTCTCCCTTCTAATTAAGCTTCCTCTGTTGCTTCTCTGGTCGTGGGTCCATCGAGGGAATGTAATAGGGATCCACTATTTTGCTTAATTTTTTGAGCCTTGATGATAGCCTAATTTCTGTCGGTTTCCTTTGCATGGCAATATTGATTTTTGGTTTACACTATTTTGATGATTGTGATTTTATTGGTTGAGGCATGAACTCTGAAGCTAGTTTCTGTGGTTTACATTCGAGTGGTGACCTCGGGCAAAATTACTTAAGCTTTTAATGCCTTAATTTTCTTTTCTGTAAGAATGTGGCCTGGTGCTGTTTCTAACCCAGCAGTGCTGTTTTGAGAATAATATATTAACATATGGAAGGGTCGCGAAAAGAGTGTAGCGTATAGTGCTATGTATGTGTTTGCCCCTATCACTACTATAGTGGAGTAGGATTCAGGCCACCTGGCCCTTCTATCATATGCAAATTCTCACCCTGCAGGTCAGGGAAGCCAGGTAGTATTTTGCCAGTTGCTAGTTTATGTACAGCTTCCGCTAGGGAAATCCAGCAACTGGAGCATCACCAGAGTGGTTACGCTAGACAAACCCTGTAGCAGGTTGAGTTGGGCCAAAACTCAATTTATCATTTTGATCTTCTGACTGTGTGGGCGAACGGTGTTGTTCTGAGTTCCTGCACGGGTTGACGGCTCAGGCTGTCGGTGTGTGTATTTGAAGACATTTACCTTGGTAAATTGCTTTTGCGAACCCTCTTCTGGGATAGCTGGGAATGTTGATACATAGTACAATGTTGCCATAGCATCCTTCCTCAAGGTACTCAGTCTCCCCTATTCTAGGGAATCTGGGTATATGAACTGAGAAGCTGTGACACCGTCATGGTAGACCCAACTTCTGTTTCACAAAAATTTTTTTTTGGTTAAGCATCTCCAAGTCTGTATATCAGTCCCAGGGTTCTTAAGTGATTAATTAATTGCTATGAGAGATCACCGGGTCAAACCATTTTGATTGTTGGCTCAGTAGCTCTATTCTGGGACACATGACAAGTTAAGTTTTTGCTGTGAAACTAACTATCAAAGCCACAACCACCATTTATTTAGTTAACGATTGTTAGTTTGACAATTTGGGCTGGCCTATCTGCTTGCATCAGTTGAACTCACTTGGTATGTCTGTGGTCTGCTGCTGTTACTTCAGACACTACTTCTAGGGATTATTAACACATGGTTGGGCTGCAAGCATGATTGAGCATGTATTCTCAACATCTGGTTTATGGTACGATGGCAGCAGGTTTCAAGATTCGCAGTCTCCAATGCAAAAAGCACTTTTCCAGCTTTACATGCACTATTTTAGCCAATGTCCCATTGACCAAAAGCAAGTCACACAGCAGATCTTGCAGAGAAAAGAAATAGGATCCAAATAGTTCTTCAAATAAATAATCGCCTCTATGTGATCCTCCCACTTCCACCTCTGTACCTGAGAGCAGGTTTCTTCCATGAAAATGGCTTCCACCCATGCTGCAGCCCTTCCTCCCAAGAATCATTGGTGCACTATACCTGATTTATTTTTTTCAGTTTGTCCACAGCATTCATATTTCAGGAATCTATCAAAGTCTTTTGCTCTGCCATCCCTCACCTCCACCGCTTTCTAAGTGAATGGTCTTATACTCTTTATAATTGTTTCATTTATTGGGAAGGTAAATACCTGTGTTCAATTGAGTATCTTGCACCACAACAACCTCAGATTACATTTTAATCTTACCATCTATAGATCAATGGTAGCAGTGCAAAAAAATACAAATTATACAATTGGTTTCTCCAAAGAAATTGCCAAATTTCTCTCAAAAATTACCCTGGGGGAAGAACAGTACTGAATCTCATGGAAGCATCTTTGTCTAGACATCTGAAGATTTTCAGAGCAGCACCAATTTTGTCCTGGCTAAATTCTAGGCTTTGGGCAAGAGATATCATTTTCAAAACAGGGATATATTTTTTAAAGAAATTTAGGAAAATTATGAGACAGAAGAATGTATGGAGAAGATATTAAGTGATTTACTAGAGTAAAAATTTATGATTGATAGAGCTAAGCTATGGCAGCTACTCAATATCATTTCAGACCATACATGGAGCTCTCTGAATTTTTTTTGTAAATTAAGAAGAAGTACCTTGAGTGTATACAGCCTACTTTT